>JAQIXG010002846.1:0-16482 GCA_034700105.1 Oconnorella tubifera
GGGGGTGTGGGTGGGGGGGGGCAAAATTAGGCAAAAATTATGCAAAAATTATGCAAAAATTAGGTAAAAATTAGAAAAAAATTAGGCAAAAATAGGCAAAAATTAGGCAAATAAAAACGTACAGACAATTTTAATTAGATTTAAAACTAGCGCTAAACAATACTGAAATAAATTTAACACAGCGCCATCCTATACAGGAGTTAACACTATCGGGATATAAGTAATAAACAATCGAACAAATATAAAATACGCTCTCTGATTGGCCAGAAAATTAAAATTTGTCAAAAGTAGCCAATCATAAGTGAGCTTATATATGTATGTGTAGATTGTGATATTAAATTAGGAAATGATCTCTAAAAATCGTGTAAAAATAATATTTTAATTTTTTTTCAATTTAAAAAATACTAAAATGGTTTTCCTTACGGCCTGCAACTTCCTCAGACAGGTTCGCTTCGGTCGACCAGGGAAGGGGGTCGATAGATTCTGGAGGGTTCAACAATATCTGCGTTTTGCATGGGTTAGTTTAATTAATATAACGGTATACTAGCTTTTAAGCCCGTCTAAGAACGGGATAACGGTAATTTAAGAGACGTTAATTATAGCGAATGATTAGTTATAAATGTCAAGGTCATATAGAAAAATAATGTCAAGGTCATAAAGGTAAAATTTTCTTAGCCTATGTCCTTACTGCGAATGGTTTAATATTATATTTGTTTAATTACTCGTTTTGTCGCTCATTATCGTTGTAATATGCGAATAACTAACAAACTGAATTAGAATGTTAAAATTGATTTGATAATGTAATTTATGTAATCAGAAATCATATTCAATATATCCAGCTAAAGTACTAAATTACTAAAGAAGTACTAAGAGTATTAAATTTATACTTAAACAAAGTTTATCTTTCACATATTGGTATTAAATTGAAGCTATATTTCATTTATTGAATGATGAAGTTTTCTGGTTTACGCAGCGTTTTGAAGGGCGCAAGAGAAACTGTGTTGGTATCAGTATGCGATATGTTCACAAAGCGCTCATGTATTCAACTATAGGACGAAGTCTCAAGAAAATAGAAATGAAAAAGGTGTGTGTGTGTCATTTCTAATTGCATTAAATTTTATTTACTTTTTTAATCATTAAACCGTTTTTATTATGATTAATATTAACGCGATAATATTTCGTAATGTTCGTTACTTAAATGATATTTTGAATTAATTTTAATTTTTTGTTATATCTTTTTTTTGCGTAGCTTTGGAATCAAAGGATAGATGCAGCAGGCAATGAACACGGTATAAATGGTAAAGACCTTCTCGAGGGTTTAGCCAGGGTGGGTATTTTGTCTGTTACGTAAAAATTGTTTTACATAATAGAAACTAATGTTTCTTTGTTTTTCAATGGATTATCTCTAAATAGAAATACTGCTAGCTAATAGTACACTGTTTTGTTAATAAATATTGATTATGATAGTTTTATGTGTATTGTTATTTATGTCGGGGTTTGATGAAGCATACATATATACAGAATCCATACATATGTACAGATTCATTCAAATTGGGTTAAATTACACAGTGATTATGTTTTAGTAGCATGATGTCATTAAGAACAAATGACGCTATAGTCCAATGAATTAGCTGTAATTGTCAAGGGCCTTGCACATTTTAACCAGTATATAGATAAAATTAGTTTTTTTAGTTAAACAGGCTTCATGGTGCCCGACATTAGTGTCACATCAGCTCAAACTGGCGCTTATTTTGTTGGATAATTTTCAATCTTCGATGTAGCCTTTTTCTACATCACCTTTTTACATTACTTCTCAATATCACCTTTCTACATCCACCCATAATGCTTTCATTACTTGTGGTGAAATTTCCGCTCCGTTTGTTTCCGATGAAACGCATTATTAGTAATATTATAATACTAAATATTCTTATACTATTTTGAGCATTAACTTAATTAAAAAAACCTATATCATTGTAATATACATTGTATTGCGTGAATTAATATGAAATTTTAATAGAATTATTAATATAATCTGGAATTTATTTATTTACAGTGTAATATACAACTGGATAGAAAAGTTTTAAACGATCTGGCAATCTACGAACCGAGAACGTTTGAGGTAAACTTACTATAGGATTCTCTTTGTTCGTAATTTGTACTTTCAGTTGAATATAAATGTTATTATTCAGTTATTTTTATATGTAATTATTTGTTAATGAGCTTTGAAAAGCAAATTAGAGAAATTAGAGTGATGCATTTAAGGATAAATAATGCCATATTAAAGCTCTGTTAAGGCCAATACTTGTTGAAACTATTAACTTTCTGAATTTCTATAAACAGCATTTCTTTTATATATCGCTTTTATTATGTCAAATTGTATTTTGCCTATTTTGATATCAAAGTAAAATAATGTTTTTCTATTTTCACGTATTTTGATATTATAAAAATATAAAAATAAGTGAAAATAGATTTTTTTATTATATATATTGTATAGATTTATATAATAAAAAGCGTGTATATTCTGTATGTAGCGCGTATATTCTGTATGTAGCGCGTATATTCTGTATGTAGCGGGTATATTCTGTATGTAGCGGGTATATTCTGTATGTAGCGGGTATATTCTGTATGTAGCGTGTATATTCTGTATGTAGCGGGTATATTCTGTATGTAGCGCGTATATTCTGTATGTAGCGTGTATATTCTGAATTTTGATTATAATACATTAAATAGAGATTTGATTTTATAATAAATTAATTGGTCGTTTGCTTCAGAGTTTAACGGAGGTTGCTAAACAAGGACTCAGTGAGAATGAAGCAGCAAATGCAAAGATATTCTATAAGAAAGAATTCTCAAGAAACTAATATAATTACATTACAGTCTTTTTTACTAACCAGACAAAAAAAGATGCGAAATAATGAACTTTGCGATGTTTTCAATATATTACGCATTTTTTGAATGTATTCGTTTAATGTGTTATATACTAATGGATATGTATAGAATATATATACAAATTACATAATGTATGCATAGAATACATATATAGAATACTTACCGTATGTATAGAATACATATGAACAGATTTCTTAAATTGAGTTAAATCACACAATGCTTTTGTTCACCGCAATGCATTTATATCAAGCAACCTTGTCATCACTATAATCAGATGATGTTATAGTCCAATGAAATAGCTGTAATAACCATGCGCCTGGAACATTTTAACCAGAATCTAAGATAAAAATAGTTTTTAGTTAAATAGGGTCCCTGGAATATGCTATAAGTTAGTTTATAAATCTTTTTAGCTTTGATAAAAGATGATAATTGTAGCGGCGAGTGTTTGTTTAAAGGGTGCAGCAAGTGATGACAATTGCGTGGCAGGATTTAGAATTTTGAAGTAGCCAGTTTTTTGGCTCAAATCATTTTTTAAAAAAAAACTTGATTCAAAAATTAAATTGAACTGCAAGCTCATGACAATAAATATTTTCAAATAAGATTTTAAAATTTAAAATGAAACCAATCTAAGTGAATATAATCATGATAACAAGACAAAGGAGAAATTAGAATTCATCGATATTATTAAATCATCGATTTTAACAGATTAAAAACACCCACAACTCTTGTTTAATAATTTAGAAATATTAAAAATAATTACAAGTAACTATAATTACTAATAATTATAATTGTGCAGTTAATGCACGCAATGACACAACTCTTAAACAGTATAATGCGATTATAAACGAATGCCCTTATCCAATGAAATGAATATAATAACTTTGCGCTTTGCGTAATTTAACGATTGCCGTGATAAAATGGCAACGAATACATTAACCCGATAAAACAGCCCCGAATACATTAACCCAACAAAACGGCCCAGTCAATTCATTTAATAATCCCAAATATAATCAACCCTAAACTTAACCCTATCCCAAGCACTAACTTTAAAAAAAATATATAACAAATAATATATATATATTTCGTTTATATTTATATAAATAATATATATAAATATATTAACTAATTTATGAAGGAAAATAACATTTAATACATATGACTAGACTATTTGAGAGATTTTCTGAAAGAATTTGTTTTAAACTGTTAAATTGTAACATTCATTCAGTTATTTACTCATTTAAAACAAAATATTAAATTTCGCGTCTGTATACAGAGCCAGAGAGTTGATAATAATCGATATGACGAAATATGCAACGCTGCAAAAACCTTTACACATAAAAGCACAACTCGAATTCACACTATAAAATATTAAAATTTGATTGAAATTTGATAAAATTGATTAAAATGGGTATCTCTTTTTTCAATTGTAACAATTTTCCACTAGAAAGCTTTTAGATTAGTAAAAAACTTCTCCCATAAACAAAGTTTGTTACTATAAATCGACTTTGTAAAAATTTCAATTTACACATCGCTGTATTAAATGCCGCGTGATTAAATGTAACAATTTGGAAGACAACAAACAAATTGCGAGCATAAATATTCAATGCATTTCAAGTGTGCAATAAATATATAACAAATTAAAATCTAAGATTTTGCAATTATTTTACGTTAAATTGCGTTTAATTAAAATTTTATTTATAAATAATTAACAAAAAAATAGATTATGTAATTATCTGTACAAATTCTAATTGAAATAACTTTTAATAGCATTAATAAAAGCAAAAAAGAATATACGAGAGCATCTGCAGATATTGTAACACAATCAAGTATGTAAATACTGAACAACCGTACTAAATAATACGCCAAACATAAAAATTAATTCACAAAAATGAACAAAAACTGTTGATTAAGTTTTGTAGCTTAATATCTAATTAACTGCCCATGATAAATTAATATTTAAATCAATATGAGATAAATAAATATTTTTACTAAAGGGTGCAGAGAGATAAATACTGCAAAAGACGCAAGATTTCAACCCAGGAAGCTTAAGTTTCAAGACTAGCGCTCTAACCACTTCATATTTTTAACACGATTAAAATACTCGCAAAAATTTGCAAGAAAATTACTATAAAATTAAATCCCAAATTTCAAATCACGAATAAATGCATACACATAATTTAACATCATATTTTAACGTTTATTTAGATTTTATATAAAATTAAAAGATAAATAATTACGCAACCGTTATTAATATTTAATTCAAATAAATCGAAAGGATACGACAAAAACTAACAATAAATACTATTTAAATACCTTCTAGCGTAAATAATATTCATCTAACGATAAACAAAAAACAAATTGACTTTATTATTTTAAAAACAAAATCACTACAAAACATTCAACTGTTTATAACAACAAAAAATAGACTGCAACTTAAAATAACAATGTAGTCACATGATTCGAATTATTCTACTCGTGCTGCGTAAAATTGCCATTGACGAAAAGATCTCACCATCTGACAAAATAATAAACTTAAAATTATTATATAATGCACTTAATTATTAAATGATGACAATTAATTGCTATTAAAATCACCAGATTTAAATTTCAGTCAAAAACTTTGCAAAATAATATACATTATAATAATTGTAGATATTTTAACAAAATCAAGTCTACGTATACTAAACAATCGTATTAAATTGTATATCGAAAACTATAAAAATTAATTTAAGCAGCTTAATATCTAATTTAACATCCATGATAGATATATCAGATAAATCAAGATTTTTACTAAAGGGTGCAGAGAATGTATCTAAAATTGTATACACTTAAGAAATATGCTTGTAATCAAACATATAGTACAATTATTTAACCTGAAAATTATTAAATTTGATCAAATAAATTAAATATACTACAGATCTTATAAATGTAAACTATACGCAGATAATTACATAATATATAATAATAACGTTACAGTTAAGCTAACGTATATAATAACAATTCTGACTTCAAAACTGACAAGAATAACGATAATAACAACTTCAGTTCAGCAACATGAAATAATTCATTGATGTCTTAGACTGAAAATTTGAGCGCCTTACTAAACGGTGCAGCAAGTTTAGCGTCTGAATGACAGTATTATATAAACGATATCTCAGACATAGCTGCAAATTTCAGTGTTTTACTAAAGGGTGCAGCAAGTTAGCGCCAGAGTGAGCTTTCAGAAAAAAAATCCAAATCAGTAGAGTACAAATAAGGATCTCTACCGATTCACCAATGGTCTTTAAAGAGTTCAAATCTTTCGTAAAAGTTATAAAAACCAAGTAAAGCCCAATTTACACCACAAAATTCCGTCTGCAGCTCAAAGTCTCAAAGTCTCTTATAAAAACAAGTTTGCCGCGTTTCAACATTTGATAGAAACGCAACGTTGTTTCTGAGATTGCGTTTCACGGTTTCTTCTTTCTTTCGACGATGCAACGAGGACAAAACCATTTCCCTTTCGGTTTGGTTGTTAAACCGACGCAGGCAAAATGAAACCATTCTATAGGACACTAAACGAATCGTTAAAAAAACATTTTTATGATATTCGAATATCATAAATATTTAATTAAATTTAATATTTAAATATAAATATTTATAATATTTGAATATCGTATTTTATTAAATTTAATATTTAAATATAAAATATTTATGATATGTTCAATCAAAACACTTGAATTTTCAAATAGTACATTTTATTTTAATGTAAAAAACTTGCGATAGATTTATTCAAACTTTTAAAAGAAATATTACGAATTAAACTCACAGTCCAGTAATTAAATCTAATATAATAATTGGCTAAGTTCGTCTGTCTGCCTGTAACTCGACATAATTAAGCTATTAAGATAGATCCAAGGGTTCTCAATGGTACCATTGAATCAAGGCTACTACTCAAATTGGATGAAATATTAGTAATATAGTTGAAATATAGAAATATAGTGGATAGCTGATAATAAAATGATTTTTCAGATTTAAACATTTCTGTGTTTTTTTTCTTTTTATGCCTGTCATCTGACAGGCTTTACTGCTAGTTGTTTAATAAATCAGCCAATAAAATCGCTCAATAAATCAACCGATAAAAATCCTTATAAACTAACTATAAGAAACTAACCAATCAAAAATTAAAACAAAAATTTTAATACTCAATGACAAAAAATCAGTTAGCCAACACAAAAAATTAACAAAAATATAATAAATACAAAAATCTGACGACATTAAAAAGGTGTGCTAAACTAACCAAAATCGCACAATACTTACGTCTTGATTATCGCACCCTATCATTTCCCCGTACGACACTTGATGGCATGTACAGTATGTCGGCTCGTTTGGATCCACCGGCATATCCAGCACATCCGAGGGATGATTAGCTCCGAAGGGTAAACGAATCAAGACTGGGGTAGACACTGCATCGTCACCTCTGCGTAAAACAATATCGTAACACAGATTATGGTTTAACGTCTGGATTAGATTATTATTTGAACGATGTCTCAGACGTAGCTGTCAATTTAAGCGTCTTACTTAAGGTGCAGCGAGTTAGAGAAATAGTGAGCTTTCAGAGAATTGAACCCAATTGCGTCAGAATCCAGCATTCAAACCACTTCTCTAACAAGCTTTACATGTATAAAACTGCCAGACTTGTCAATACGGCCTACATAAATTGAAACCAACTCTTAGGGTTAGGGTTGTGGCTAATTCTCAGAGTTAGTGCTAGGTTTAAGAATAGAGTTAATTAGGGTTATGGTTATTAAATGAATGGAAGGGGCATTGCGTTAGGGTAATGTATTCGACAACATTTTATCCAGTTAATGTATTCTGGGTTGTTTTGTCGAGATACCATAAAATAAATTACTTTAAATTAATTCATTCTGTAAATAAAAACCAGAAAAGAAAAACTGATAACAAACTTTTTTTTCTTTTTCTTTCCTGTTTCTGCACTGCCATCTTTTTCTCCTTTCTCTTTCTTTCTTTTCTTTGAATCTTTCTCTTTTGAACCTAAATATACGCAATTTAAACTAGCGTTAAATTTACGTTCAAAACAATCTCTAAAAGATAAATTTTATTTATTTTTGCTTAACGTCACATCAGCACAAAAACGATAAAAAAACCAAGAATATACAATATATTAATAATATATACTAATATTAAAGTGTCAACAAAATATTAACATACATTTTAATATATATATATTAATATAAATATTAATTCAATTAATATTCTCACCTGATTTACCCTTCCCCTGTTTACCAACATTGGGTTTATCAACGGTAGACTTCATCATTGACGTTAAAGGTTTGTCTTTAAGTTCAGCTTCAAATCTCGCCAGCTCTGAATCCAAACGTCTGATGTGTCTGTCTACCTGAAAATGTTACGTTTAACATCTGGATTACCGTATTATATAAACGATGTCACATACATAGCTGTCAATTTAAGCGTCTTACTAAAGTGCAGCTAGTATAACGTCTAGATTGCCATATTATACGAGCAATGTCTCAGTCGTTGTTGTATATTTAAACGTCTTACTAAAGGTGCAGCGAGTTAGAGAAATAGTGAGCTCTCCGGGATTTGAACCTGGACCTGTCGTGTCCGAGTCCAGCGCTCTAACCACTTCTCTAACAAGACTTTAAAATATAAACAAATAGAAAGACTGACAAGTTCGTAGGTCTGTAATGCTAGTTGTACTTTTTCATCTCCATATTTTTTACTCTGTCCAAACAGATTCTGAATGCCTCCCAATTGTTCCTTTCTCTTGTCACCCTTCATGCCTCTCACTCCAATCAAATAATCGTCAGCTTTTTTGTCGATCTCCTTGAGAAGTTCTAGATGAAAATAAATTCAAGCCAGGTTAGTATTCGAATAGATCATTGTGCTGTGCATGTGTGAGCGTGCATGTGTGTGTGTGTGTACATATGTGCGTGCGTGTGTGTGTTATGCAGTAAGATACCAGAGGTGGCACAGAAGTATTAGTGTTTTTGATGATACAAATTTGTTGGCACTTTAATATTGAATACCTAAAAATATAAAGCATATAACATTTGATTCACACAAAGAAACAGTATAGTATATTTGTATAAATATAAATTAAATATAAAAATATCAGAAAATACATCTAAAAGATCAGTAAAGAAGAAGTTAATAAAGAACAAACATTTTTCTTTGTTGCCAATCGTCACATCAGTACAAAAAAATTAGTGACAAAAAATGATCACCGCATCATTAGTTAATCACCATATTAAGGCAAGCTCGTGACAATTTTGTAATTAAGTTACTAGTGGCCCAGTCCTTAATTAAGCTGCTAAATTTACTTCCTTTGGGATTATCGTATCAGAAATATATCGCATAAAATAAATTGTAATCCTAAACAGGAAAAATTCCTGAAAAACGTTCAAATTAGTCACTTAAAAATATACCTTGAGATTGTTTATCGAGATCTCTCATTAAACTAAAGTTTTTTTGCAGTTCTTTAGGTAGACTTTCTAAACCTAAAAAAGCATATAAAATACTTCAGTTAAAATGATTGTTTTAAAAAAAATGTAATTATAACTTAATTATATGTAAGGCGATACATGTAAAAATTAATATTTTAATTTAGTAATTAATGAACCTTAATAATAATAATTCTAGTTATTTCACAGCAGAGATCTTATCAATACTAAGCAAAATAAACTCTAGATAATATATTTATATTACTATTAATACATATTTATATATATATATTATTAATACATATTTATAAATAGATATTTTAATAACTAAATAATGTTAAATTTTCACAAAAAAATGCATTTTTCCAATACAAAATAACTTCTAATTTTTTACTTCTTACTGATATTATATAAAAATTTCGCTTCTATTAAATTTACGACGGGAGGAAGGGAAAGAATTAGGCTAAATTAGGCAAAAAATAATAAAAAAGATAAACTTACTATCTAGATAATGTTCCAAATACATTGCAGCTGCCATCCTTGTTGATTTCTACTGCCTCATTCACATGCTGAATATTTCTTGCAATTTTATTGACTACAAATTTTAAACTGTCTCAGAGATTGTCTCAGCGACTGTCTCTGTGATTGTCTGAGACATCGACTGTCTCGAAGTAGTTTAGTCTTCCTCTTTTATCTACTTTTTATTTGTTTTCAATTCGTTTTGAAAAGAAATTTTAAATTGTATCGGAGATTGTCTCAGCGACTGTTTTTAAGACATCGACTCACGTGTCATCTACTCGTGTGTCTTTGATTTCGAAACATTGTGTCATGACTCATGTGTCGGGAGTGCCATGCCACTCATGTCATGAGTGACATAGATTCATGTGTCATGTGATTCTGAGACATTGACTCGTGTGTCTCTGAGATTGTCTCAGCCATCTGAGACATAAGCTGTCTCAAAATGGTTTAGAGACTTCCACATTTATCTACTCGAACCTCTGCATGTGGACAGCATGTCAATAACGTTCGTTTGAAACATGATTTCACATTAAAGTTTAACTCTTAGCCCCCCCCCCCCCGCTGCTTATTACATTTACTGAAAGCTAATATGATCAACATTTAATATATAAATCGGAAGTATTTTAGGTGTTTTTTATTGTCATCCAAGTTAACTATTGAGGATATCTGTTATAGTCTTTTAATGGACTGTATTGTTTTGAAAACAAGACATATATCAGCAATTAGAATGTAGCCTACAATACACCAGAACGTATTAACTTTTATTGTAATAAAAATCAATGCAATATCTCACAGTCAAGAAATAGCTACTTGATTAGATCTAAAAAAAATCTGCTAACTACTTTTGATAACAACTTCGAAAGTTTATAGATGAAACACGAAAAGTTAAAGCTTTCTGAATTTCACAACCCAGCCAGTTGCATACAACGCAGATACTCAGATCCTTCTCTCTGGGATCTCAAGCGCTGATCACTGGATAAATCCCGCTCTGCCACCTTCATGGGAAGCCTTATGACACTACTATGGGAAGCGTTGTGATTGGATGATGGGTATGAGTCTAAGTGTTTGTATCCATGTCTTGGCCCATAAGATCTCATGTAGGTGGACATGTAGGTGCCCATTGGAGGATCTTCTAAAACAGGCCTTGGCAGTTCAGGGCGATTGTAAGGGATTGGATCACCAAATTCTCTTCTTGGCGTTGTGCTGGGTCGCACTTCATCTTTCTTGCAGTGCATTATATCCGATAAACGCTGACTACGAGACATTCGCAAAAATGAAGGATCACGCTAAAACAAAGAAATTATATTTTATTAGCGACAATAATTGAATAACTTTGCAGTAATTTGATACTGGAATATTATAGGTATATTCTTGTTTTAAAGCAGACGATTTAACATAAATTTGAAGTAATATTTCTTGTCAAAATAGTCATACAAATATTCAAATAATTATACTAATATATAAAAATGAAAAAACATCATACTATATGAGCATGTGTATAGTATGGTCAACTAATAATCCACTGATATTTGACACTATTTTTATGTAAAAGTAATATTCTTACCAGGACTCTGTCTTCATACCAATTGCCTTGTAGAACTTCATGACGATAACGAGGCTTGCTGTTGAATCCAGGACCTGAAATCTCAGACATTCTATTAGCTTAATAATAAAGTTATTCTGATAGGAAAAGTGCATGCAATGAACTTGAGAGCATCAGTCGTTGCTAATAACATTGTAGTTTGCATGCAAGGCTATAACTCTATGACTAAAGTTAGTCAATTCTATGGCTTAAGTAAGTGAACAATGAATTAAATCGTACATAGCATACTAAAATTAAGCCTACAGTATAATACTTTCGTATTATTTACTTAAAATAGATAAGAATTTGTTCGTATGGCATCAATATTGTTAATCAGATAGGAATTTGCTACTGCTTAGACATAAATGTCATTATTTTAAATGAAATAAATCGTTAATTAAATTCATTGAAATAAATTATTATAACGAACCATTGTGCTATTTTTAGCTACAGCGCATTGATCACGTGATTCATTTTGGATGGATGGCTTATGGCCGGTATAAATCATGACTCATGCTTTTTTTTATTAAAAAAAATATTTAATTTTTTTACTTTTTCAGTTGATATTGTTTAATTTCTTTGCAGATTTGTGATCCATGAATTCTCACAGACTTAATCATATAAATTTTATAGTTAAATGAACTTTATTCATTGTGTTTGACAGGTTTAAAGATTTGCTTTGTTACATCTACTAGGCTATTATCGTCTTCATCACGTGACGTCGGCCATCTTGAACTACAACTCTTTTCATCACACTAAAGACTTTGATAAAAGTAAATAGCTTCATGATTTATTTTTGCATTAAATCTTTTAAACAGTAGGATTTTTCTGTATTATTACATGTTTTTAATTCTAGTTTAATCAGAAAGATATTTTTTTGCATGTCAATGTAATTAGGATATGCCATGTTTATAAAAGTGTCATTATGACAATTTAAATGGTGAATCATTACCAAGTTTAATAGCCATACTTGGCATTATTGGCTTAGTATGGTCATGGATCTTTGATGTATTAAAATCAATATTAACTGATGGTGTAAATTGAAAATGTAACATCCATTAAAATGATGGTTTACTATGGTAAATATTCAGTTAATAGTAACGATAATAGCATCAATTTTGATAAGTGTGATTTTTACTATAATGCTCATTATATCAATTTATACTATAATGAGTAAAAACAATGAAATTATCGTTGCATTGATATTAATTTTCAGCTAATGAATTTGGTTAAGTACACGATTTGATATTGTATATACTTTTTGATATTTTCTTGCTTAGATTAAGATGAAATTCAAAACTGAAACTTGAGTGTATGCATAGCAGATAAATCATACATTTTTTATGAGAAATTTTCCAGTAGATGTTTACTTTAATAATGTTTTAGTATATTGGAAATGTTATCGCAGTTTGCTTATGTTTTTTTTAATAGCTAATTTATTACTTGGCAATTTATTAGTAGATCACTAGTTTGGTAAGCTTCTTTTTTTTCTTTCGGGTTATACTATTAAAATTATGATGTATTTACGATAGCTAATTGTAAAATCTTGACATAATTCGGAAGCTGAAGAAATGTGTACAAATTAGAGTCTCTAAAGAGTGAAACCCTTGGTATTCGCGTTCTTGCTACATACAACCCATGCAGACATTATGATTCTTGAGACTTAGGAATGGATCAATAATATGGCTTGCTGAGATGTTGTGCCGTGTCTGCTCTGTTGCTGCAAAGTTGCTGCATACAATTATCTGACTGTCTGCTATGTTCTGTTGTTTGAAATATACATATGCATTGAAAGCATTGCATTATGCATTCTTTATTAAAGTATTTGCAGAATGATAATAGATTCTTTAGTCACAATTTTCAGCTGCATAATGGACGTGAAAATATAATTTTTTATAAAATGTCTCGCCTTAATTTGCCTTTCCTCAAAAAATTCATTTGACTTCAAAAAATGTGACTAGAGAGTATGGTTGGGTGGTTTTATTTAGAGAATTTGCAAACTAAATTAGACTGAATTTTTACTCTTGTGTTAAAATGATTAGTACGGTGTTTTTAAACATGCAGTCATGGAATCCCTCTTGTTTATAGAGCCCCTAATGTTCAATTTGATTATATTATTTGGCATGCTCATTGCAATGATTGAATATAAAGTGTATAAAATTTAACAAAGTTATCATTGAATAAGAAATATTTTTGGTTCTAAATTACATTCAGTTTCTAATATTAATTTGTTTATAGTAAAATGGGAGTATGATGCTACTGGATATGCAATTTCTTCAGTGATATAATATTTGAATATATTAGCAACATGACTTCTAGCTTACAAATATTTATAGCAATTAGAATTATCCTATAATTAACATCCAAAGATGTGTTAGAAAGCATCTATAGTTCTTATCATAGTTTTGCAATTATACAAAATATTTTTATTAACATTATAGTTTCTTATAGCAGGCAAGAGATATTTATAAACAGTGTATGGTAAGAAACTAAACATTTAATTAAATGCTGTTAATATTTATTACATTTGAAATAAAGATTTTACACATCAAGATTCATTGTGAAAGAATTTGCTAAACGAGATCATTTGATGTGTGCTAAATTCTGTACAACAACAGTACAGTGTACACAATCATGGAGCATGCGCGCTGCATAGCCTACAAGTGTGCACATAAAGAACTCTTTCTTTATAGGCTTTGATGTAATTAAACGTTTCTGATTGGTCGATCTTGACCACGTGGTGATATCAGAGAAGATGCCTTGTAATAAACTTGCAGTGTGGAAATATTGTTTTTCTTATAATATTTTATCAAGTAATATTGACAACATTCTACTGACTTTTGTGTTGAATAATATTAATCTTAGATAGTTAGAATGATATTAGCATTGTACATGATATAATCTAAATATGATGTGAAATAACTATGTCACTTACAGTAAAGTTATCTGAATAAGATAAAGATAGGTTTATTTTAATAATATAAATAGTAATATTATTTAGAGAACCAAATAGTAATTTTATGTTGGTTTATGTTGGTTATTGTTGTACATTTTTAAATAAAGTAAATCAATATTACAGCTGCAGCTTTGCTCATTTACAGCATGCACAATATACTGCATATCTATATAATATTTATAAATATAGTACTTTTCGATATATGATTCTTGATTTTATAATTAAGACGAGTTGTTGTGTAAATTTATATGTAAAGTTTGATAGTAAATAGTGTTATATCAAACTTGCACGATTTTTAGCATAATTTTGATATATTATCATAGTTTTTACTTCAATTTTCATTTGAATTCAGCTTAAAAGCTTTATTTCTATTTTATTGAATATCGTATATTTAAACAATTGTTATCCAGGGACTAGATTTATTGCTGAATTGCTTTTTAAATATTTGTATAGTGTTGTATTGTTTTTCATAACTAAATTTCCGTAAATGTTATTTTCAGGTGATGCGTGAGCGTTTTTGAAATCGTGATTTTTCGAGAAGTTACTAGATTCATTAACCGACTAAAGTTGAACGGTTTCATCGGTTTATCATTGTAAGTTTTACAATGTTCTTTAGTTTAAGGTTCTTTATTTTTAAATTAACTTTAAGGCAATAATCGCTTAAGGGAATGAGGGGGTGGGGGTTAAGGATAGATCTGTAAGTTTTTTATTTATAGTTTATTTATCTTTTATGAAAATTTAATTGGCAAGAGGTTACTTTTTCTTTTTGCAGATAAATTAAGAAAGGTCATCATTAAAAATTATATGTTTTAAGGTTTTGAATTATTGTTTGCTAATGATATTTGTGTGCCTGCAGCATTTGAGCAAATATAATTGCATCATTAGATAATGTATGACCTGTACGAACACAAGTCATTGAAATTTTCTATTAGAATATAAAAATATTTGTTATAGAATGAATGGATAGAAAGCAGTAAATCAATAGACTGTATTTAATTGCACAGCTTAATGTAAGGTTATAGAATTATATTGTATATATTATACATCTAATTACAATGTCACAAGATTTGTTATCATTTTTATACTGTCATGTCTCAATTTTATTTCATTCTAGACTGACTTTCTCATGGTTTTATTGGAGAATAAATAATGATACAATATATATATAAATATTGAATAATAGTATATATTATAAATAGGGTATACGTTTCAGATATCTATTTATTTATATCTGTGTATATATTGATTTAGTTAGATGAATTTATGTTAGCATATTAAATAATAATTAAATAATTGTGTACTTGTTTGAGTTATTTACTAGAAGGCAATATTACTCTAACTAAGCATGTTTATGTAAGTACAGTAATTATACATTCAGAAGACAATTACAGATCAAAACAGATCAAAATTATGATGAGATTTATGCATTTTTTATAGTCACAATATATTAAGCAGCCATTTTGAAATTACAGTGATGTTCTAGAACGTTCTGCAGTGCAATCTTTTGTACAAAGTATATAACATCCGCTAGGCCATTGTGTGCACAATGAGCTTATCTGCCCAGCCCACGTGACGTCTGGCTAGTCACGTGACCGGATTGCTGTGTATAATATAGAGCCAGTGAGCTGCTGCTAGCTTTGATCGATCGCTGAGTGTTTGGCTGAATGACTGGCTGGTTGTTTGTGTGTGTGTTTGTGTGCTTGGAGGACTTTAGGTAGCCTATTAATGTACACAAGTGTAGAGTAAAAACTAGTGTTTTCGTTGAAGTATTAATACATGGGTTTAGTATTTAATATTAAATCAAGTATATAGTGTAATTATATTTGAAAAGAACTTAATTTGCAAAGTTTTTTTATTGTTATTAAGATTAGGCACGATTGCTTTGCATGTTTTATATATATGCTAAAATCATTTACATTTTATATTGCAGATGATTTTGAAATTATCTTTCAAGAGATTTGTTCCTAAATTGCTAATGAGAGCATATTATATATTTATATTATTATTTATATTATTATTATATATATTTATATATTAATGACATTACATATATGTAATGTATGTAATGTAATATG
>JAQIXG010002847.1:0-16479 GCA_034700105.1 Oconnorella tubifera
CATATGTTAATAATTATATTTTTTGATATTTGGATCGGTAGCCCTTGCGGGCGCCGATACCGATTAATCGGTTTGGGCCATTATCCTGCAAAAACCGATTTCCGGATCAAGAGTCGGTTATGCACTAATCTGTTGCCTATTGTTGTAACGTAACTATCATTTTCTGTAAAACTTTTAAAATGTGTTTGGCAAACAATAAAATCTTGTTGTTGCAGTTTTAGTAGGAATCCATATATATTCAAGATTAGATTCAACTTCTATTCAAAAAAACTTGCTTCAAATTACAAATTTCCTATTATTATTAAGAAAATCTTTAATAGTTAAACAATTATAGTTTAGTTACAGAAAAATTGCCTGTATCTATCTCATTAAAAATAGGCTTATTTTTATAATTAAATTTTACTTAAAGTTTAAGAATCTATTTTGAAATTAAATATAATTCATATGATTATATAAAATATCTATTGTAAGCCTAAACACTTCGTATTTTCAATTCACTGTTACTTTAAAAGTAGGTCTGAATATGATTTCAGCAAGATCTGAGCTTAATTGAATTTCTAGATTACAGCGCTATTTCATTATACATCATACAGCTTTGGTATTTGAATTACAGGAGTCACACTGGACGCTACAGGCGCTTCCGAGTCGCCGCTTCATCGCGCGGACAAAACGTCAACTACTCACGGCGACTCGTCATCGGAAACTTCTGACACCAAGAAAAGTTAGTCCACATTTTCATTTATACTTTTGAAGGCTTCCTTTTACTTTGTTTACAAATGAGAGTGAACTGCTCTCGGTAGGCTTATATCAATTTCGATATTGTTGATTTTGAAATTTATGTTTTTTTCGAATGCAGAATATACATTAGTAACGAATATAAGGCTATTGAAACGTGTACATTTTAGCTGTCACTTATTGCTGTAAAATATGTGTATACTTTATCATACTTAATAAAGACAACGATTGTAATTAGTATTTAATGTAAGTGATATTTTTATATTGTTATCTCGTATTATGACATATTTTTAAACACAGTATGTTATAACTAAATAAAACGATTTAATGATTTAAAATAGAATTGTTTTCTAGTTAATGTTCCTTAGGTTGCAAAAGCACTCCGTGCTGAAAAATATTTGCAATAAGTTACTCTAATGCTAATAATCAATAGTACACTAAGCAATAAATGCTCACTATAATATATCTCTCGAAATATTTATTTTCTATGCCTGTAGCTGGCTATATCTGTAGTTTATACATTAGAACTGAATGATAGTACTTGCAATTTATAGTGGATTAATCTTTCATGTAGTAGTTCATTATCTTTATTTTAAAACAATAGTAAGATGGAATCAGATATATACTGTTCTTCAACCAGAAAGTATTCTTTTAGCATTCATTATGTCGATTTAATTACTGTGTTATAATATTGCAAATGATTATAAAGTGAAGAAACGAATATATGTTGCGCGACAGTGGTGCAACATTATAAAGAAAATTATAAAATTGCCATCAATAAATATGATCGAATTTTCAGATCAGAAAATATTGTCAAGCAGCTATAGTTCTAAAAATCTGTTCGAAATTTATTCAGAATAATTAAATTGCTTGTCCATGTGCTGAATGATACACATAGGTTTCAATTTTGACTTAATTTATCTCACTTACAATTATTAGTTTTATTTAAAGTGATCGTTGTTACAAATTTATGAAAATGTTAAGTTAAATATTAAAATCATAGGTTATAATTATATATATACTGCTTTTAAGTTGCATGAATCTTATAAACTTCTTTTCATAAATATCTGTACTATTTTATAATATTGCTTGAGATGATTGCAACGACATTGAAAACGACATTGAAAACGGTGATTATATAAACGAAGAAAATAGAGAAATTTTTAAAAATTTATATAAATAGCAATCATAAATTGACTCGCTTGCAAAACTACTCCAAGAATACTGTGTAAGTTGATTATAAAGAAACACTAGTACTGCGGATATGGAATTGTTTGTAAACCCATTAAGTTGTGTGGTTTGAAGGCTTTGCAATGTAGGTAATTTGCGTTTACTAGCACAACTTAACAAGTAGTATTAGATTTTAAACTTTACACTTTTGAAAGAATACTATTAACAATATTTGTTAAAATATTACAAGAAAATGATATTTTTTAATTTGTTTAAATATGAACAAGGCTGAATAGTTATTGAGAAATTGTAAAAAACAGTATTTGAGCTGCATATCAAAAAAATTACTATTTGGCTATCATTAGCTGCTTCTATTCTTTCTGCTATTCTTTAAGAACATTCTGTTAGATTTTTTGAAGTTACTTAATATGCAATATCTATATTAAAATAGAACAGATATTTGCTAACAAAATCTAATATTCTTTTAAATATTGACTAGGCTTGTTTTAGCAAAAAAACTATTCTTTGCCTGATATATGACCTATATCAACATTTGCATTTATATTAATATTCAAAAGAATATAACTTTCATTATCTCTTATACAAGCGTCGAAATCTCTGACCTTGTAACAGATAGTGTTAAAACTAATAAACTCCAGACTGTTGCGTTTTTAACGTTCTGATAAATCGAGATGCATAATCAGCACAGTTTTTATTTCTCCAGTCTACGTCATACATCACTGCTTCACATGATGCACTTTGCTTAATCTTGTCGAAAGTTATGATAGTAACACTGAAAATTTCATAACATGGATGAAAAAATTAGTTCTTGTAGATACAGTAAACTCAAGCTGAGTGTTACTTAGACCTAGTAGCTACATGTTGCATCTTTAGTTATGTACTTGAATTTGATTGAAGAACTTAAAACCATTGTATGTCGGCATCTTAATTTTGACAGTTTAATGTATCATAGTTTATCAAATGTATTTTTTTGTAACAGATATTATTCTTGTCTCATGCCTTCCTTAATGTATTTGAATCAGTTTTTTCATTAAGGACATTAAATCTCATTAAATATCACTTACAAATTTTAAGCTGAGTAGCAGTGTAACTACAGCATATACACATTATACAGTATCTTTTAACTTTATAATAATTGTTCCCTATATTAATATATCATTATCCTACCGATATCTTATATTAATTAATAATGATTCTTTATAGACCTTACCAATTTTACTACAATTATATTTAGCTTAAATTTTCTAGCGCCTGATTTTATTCAGAAGGCTCCAGTAAAAGCCTCAGTATCGGCTCGGCGAGACGTGATCTCATCGACTCGGCCAAGCAGAGTCTTGACAAACCTCTGCTTCTCTACTTCTCCGACGCAGACACGGCCGATGCACGCTCCGACACTCG
Organism: Oconnorella tubifera; assembly: GCA_034700105.1. Lineage (NCBI taxonomy): Eukaryota > Metazoa > Annelida > Clitellata > Enchytraeida > Enchytraeidae > Oconnorella > Oconnorella tubifera. The sequence continues at coordinate 3,325 of JAQIXG010002847.1, forward strand.
ATCCGACACGAGGTCGGAGACCGGCAGCGAGGGAGCTCTGGAGGAGTTCACCAGGGAGATGGAGGAGACTGCTGAGGAGGTCTACGAGAGGGAATCAACGAGACAGAGGCTGCAAAGAGGTGAAATTTATGACTGATTTTCATTGAAAAGATTTCGGTCAATATGTGTAGTTGGCATTATCCTTGATTGTACAATTTAATACGAAGCAAGCAAGCGTACTGAATAGAATTATTCAATTGATGTAGAAACTGAATTATTTTAATTGTTGAATTTTACAAAATAAAGTTGAAATGCTTGAATCATGCATTGATTAAATAACACAATGAAATTACAGATTGATTATAATGTACTTATGAATCTGTTTAATTACATTTTACTTGTAAATTATTATGTATGGTAAACTGATTCTAAATTTGATGTATAATTCGATATAAAGTTCTTTTTAATACATTGAATTTATTAATAAATTGAATTTATTATAAAATCAACTATATTTATTTTATGTGATTGACTTATAGAAATATTCGTTAATTATTTTATGATGTTATTCCAGCTCCTTTAAGTCGAGGTTTCGAGAAAAGTCGTGCAGAGTTGAGTCGACTTAGCGCTGAGGATGAAAATGATGATGGATCAAACGCGCTAGTCAGTACATTGAGAAATAAAGTCTGTGCCATGGATGAACAGTGTGACAGACTCGACAGAGAGAAAACTGTTCTCGCGGATCTACTGAACACAAAGAAACGAGACTTTGAGCAGGTATAGAAATGTTTTGCCAGAGCATATATGTTAATCATTACGTTATTGATTAATGTATTAAAAGTAGAAAATGTGATCATAGCTGTATAAATTTGCATTGGTCCTATTGTTGCTATGATATAAAAGTTATTATAATATTTTTTAGAGGAGGACCCAAAATTTCGGACAAAGATTTCTTAAATATAACTAATGAAAGGGGACTGGGAGTCAACCTTTTTCTCAGAAAGTTTATGAATTAAAAATACACATACATTTTAAGTTTAATCACATGTCAATAATAAATCAAGAGAAACAAGAATCTAAACATTATCATTGATTATTATTGCATGCTAAATAATTTAACTTCAGTGTAATTTAACTTGAATATAATTCTAAGACTTTTTAACTCTTTTAAATTTGTTTTGTTTTTCTTCCATCCCATAAATAACTGTTTTAAAGAATATAGCATAAAATGCAAACCCTTCAGTATAGAATAATCAGATTTCGATATAAAGCAGAAAGCAAAGCTGATAAGAAAGTAGACTAAAAGTCTAAAACTAGAAGTCTTGAGTCTCCTTACAGCTTTAACGCCATGTCAGTTCCGTGAAGCACTGATATGGGCACTTGTCAGAGTTTACACATATTTCTATGTTGCTAGCATAAAATAATATATTGAAACAACTGCAGCGATTCTAAGACTGTAGTGTATTTCAAGTAGTTGCTTGTTATAAGGCTGTGGTGAAAGTATTACTTTAGAAAATAAGAAATAGCAATAGTTATACCAGTTTTCCTTAACTATTCTTACATTTATTTATTTCGTTACAGTGTAAATTTCAGTTGTTTTGTAAGATATTGTAAGATATTGGTTTATAAGTTTCATTCTGGGTATTCTTTCAAAATAAACTTTATTCATTTGATGACGTCATGTAATTTCAATAACGAGATTTAAAAATGTTTTTATTTTTATCTTTGTCTATTTGATTGAAGTTCTTAATAAATTCGATCACATATTTAATAAATTCCATCACATATTTCTTGACGATTATTCACTTTTTATATTAAATAATTATACTGATCTATTCTTATCTCTATTCCATGTATAATAATTTTTATATATCTTCATTCAGATGAAGCAGCATTATAAGAAGCACATAGCTGACTTGGAGGAAGAGACGGCTAGATTGAAGTCAGAAAAAAGTCGTTTGGTAGATAAACTGAAGTTGCCCGAGAGTGAACGAGCGTCACTTGCCCAGCAAGAGAATGACATCGCTGCCCTTAAGAGACGTCTGGACGACGCAGAGGCTCGCTGTGCTGACTTCATCGATGAGAACGCTGAACTGAAACAAGAGGTACAGTTTTGGATGATATCAGGATGAATTTCTTGTACACATTATTACTATCCTATACATCCATCCACTTCCATTAATTTTTATTGCATTTTTATCATTTTCATTTCTCATGTATGTTTGTACATAGTATGACCATTATTCCATTGTTATTTTTGTAGTATAGTAGCTACCTATAGTACTAATATACTGTAGTTTACACTATAATACTAACTGTTGAAGATTATTAAAGTAAACTGATCTATCTCAGTAAGTAATTGTTTTTCTTCTACTTTTACAATTTACTGATTTATATTCTTATAATTAATTACAAAAATTGACTTATGCTTATATTCTGAAATATCAACTGTCGTGTTTTTATGAAGGTAAAAGATGTTCAATTAGAAATGGAAGAAATGCATGATCAGTTTAGAGAAGAAGAAGCGATTGAGTTTCGTGAGTTGCAGAAAGAATTAGAGACGACAGCAAAGAGTTGTAGAATACTTCAGTTCAAGTTGCGTAAAACTGAGAGGAGAAATGAGCAGCTGGAGACAGAGCGGATACAGGCTGAAGATAAGGTAAATAGTACATTTTTTCTAGAGAAATAAATTACATTTATGTCTAGAAAATTTATCATTTTAAGAAAAAAATATTTCTTTGCTTAATAATTACTTGCAAATAGTTTAATTAGCAGTTGTACTAAGCTAAATGTTAATCTCTGATAACTTTGATTAAAATATTGATGCTAAATTACTAAATGAATGAATATATTATTTATGGTCATGCAATGTACTGCATCTACTAATTTTTCCGCTTTGTAATTCCTATTTATAATAGATTATGTATCTTGATCCATTTTACATTATTAATTTTATTGCATTAGGCTCGACATATGGAGTCAAGACTTCAAACCTCTGATGACAAACAGCACATCATGGAGTTAGAGCTAGAATTGAAGTCAGCCAAAGAGTCTCTCGAGAAGCTCCATAGCGAGATGGAAGGCGTTGAAGAGAAAAGAGCTCGGTATGAAGAAGAGCTTGACAGAGTCAACGATCTTCTCACTCAGTCGGAAACACGACGTAAAGAATTGGAAACTCAGTTTGATAAGGTCTTGTAAAAGCTATTTTTGGAAACACATGTCGATCTTTTCACGAATAGTTTTTTCAGTTTTTACAGGTGTTTGTAACAGTTTGGAGAATGATTATTTCGTTACTCAAAATATTTTTTATTTGGCATCATTTCTTAGACAAACTACAATCATAGTTATAGACAAACTTAATCATATGAAATTTTTCTAATATAATCGAGAGATGTAAATAACCCAAAACAGTAATTTTCTTGATTTTTTTATACAAAAAGTTTTCAATGTTAAATAAAAGTTTTAAAATGTTATGTAAAGCTTTACTTCTACAATAGCTACAAATATCGATTAGATTATATTCGATATTTGTAGTAATTGAATTTACTCCTGAATTTTGTTTTATATTATTAAAGCAAGCAAAAATAGATCATTATTGCTTGCCATATTTTCACAGAGTGGAGAAAGTGCAGGAAAGACTTCACCTACTGTATCCAGTTTAAAAGTTCCAGCAGTTAGTTATATTATATCTTTCTACTTAAGTTAGATGTGTACATTATATTCACATTAGATTATGAAAATGTAACTTTTATAAAAAAAGGATTGAAATAAGTTTCATGTTATAGAACATATCTAAAATGTATTATATACTGTTTATAAATGTATTTCCAGTTTTTATAATACTCTGTTTCATATAAATTTAGAAATTTGTATCAGACATTTAGTTAAAATCATAATAAAGAATTTATATAATACTTTAATAAAATAACTCTTTTTATTAACCACCTCAGAATTGCCTGAGTTTTGAAAACGTGCATAAATATGCATTATACAAGTGTATATTTTATTTGACTTTGTTGCTTAAAGTTATCATAGCTATGATGCAATTGTTTACATTTGTATTATGATAATTTATTTCAGTATTCTTTTTTTTGATTTATTTTCATTTCAATTCTAGTGATGCCAATAAACACTAGCGTTTATTTAAGTCCTGTCGCTGGCATGTATTTTCTTTAGCAGTCCGGCACTATTAGTGTAACAGGAAGACAAGGAAGTCAAGAGATTGACTTTGCCCAAGTCATGCGCGATCTCTCTGACAGTCTTGAGAGAGAAAATGATCTCAAGGAACAGCTTCGTTTCTCCGAAGAAGAAACGAGAATCATTCGTAAGAAACTGACTGAGATGGAGGAAGAAAACGAAAGTATAAATATGCAGCTGCACAAATTATCTACAGCCAGGTCAAAGTTTGCTATGAGTAGTAGTAAGAAAACTAGTGGTGGAGCAAATGAACCAGAAGTTGTCACTGAGAAGGAACATGAACTTAGGTTGCAGATGGAGCTGGCTGAACAAGAGGTTTGTAATTTATTTCATTCATATATTTTGAATTTTAATATCTCTACAAGGTTGCTTTTTGTATTTTCTAACTTTATGTTATTTAATATAAAAATAAATTTTAAAATGATGAGAAAAATTAAATATTATTGTGAAGAATTTTCAGTTCTAAAAAGATCTTAAGAGTTCAACCAAGATCTACAAACATAGTCTAGTGTGCCGCTAATGAAAATATTAGCTAGTGATTATTGATAGCCATACTGCAAGTGATAGATGATAAATGTGGATACTTAACATAGACTAGTGAAATCTGCCAACAGATGTTCAATACTTGGCTCTCACTCTGTATAGTTTTTCTAAGAATATTATTATTCTAACAATGCCTGAAATTGTCTAAAGGTGCATCCTGCATGTGTTCATATGTGTATGTATCTGTCTATAATGCAAGTCTTCAAATTATAACAATGACAATTTAAATAATTTTGATATTCAACTTCATTTATAATCTTACTATATTATGTTCATTGACTAATGATTCGATTATAATATACCATGCATTATTCTTTATTTTAAAGCTAAATATTTAACTTTGAAATAATGTGAAAAATTGCCAACTTATTAAACATTTAGCATTTTGTGTTTGTTTTTCAGGTAAAAGTGTTGAGGCGTAAATTAAATGAAAAGGACCAGCTGTACGATGACCTACTAGTCGAGGTCAAGGTCATGGCTTCAAGAGTTGAAAGTCGAGGCCATCAGGGGGCCACTGGAGAGATTACTCGATCTCCAGATAGCAGAAGTGAGGAAGATAAGATTGTTGATCTCGCTAAAGATATCGAATTGTTGAAATGGAAGTTAACAGAAAAGGATAAAGATTCTGACAAAGCCAAGGCAGCCCTAGCTGGGAGGACATTGGGCCTTCAGAAGAGCAGGTCTCTGGAAGAAGGAGCGAGTCAGGAATATCAAGTTGATTTCCGTAGACAGCTGGAGACGGTTCAGCAGGAAGCGAAAATAGTAAAGGATAAGGTAAAGTGGTTTGTTTTATGCAAATGTCAGGAGGAAAATGTTGCCAATTATTTAAAATGTATTATTTTAAGTAGATTTATAATTACTGTATTACTTGCAAGTTCAGAACTTAATATAATATAGAAAGATTTAGTATTAATTTTACTACTACAAGAATTATTTATTTTTGTATCTAGTCTGTTATTCAAAGTTGTGTGAATGTGTGAATCACCCATTGATCATTGTTTTCTTTCAGTTCAGTATCGTAACGTGTTTTGAATTTTAAGGGGAGTGGGAGTAAAGTCATGCCAACAAAATCATGATAACTTAAGTTAAACTTTTGGGCAGTTGAAAAAAATAACATTTTTTTTAAAGAATTTAGGGACCCATCCTCCCCCTTTGGTGAACAACGACTTTCGTAAAAGAACATGTTAAATAATATTTTTCTTTAGTGCCCATTGCAATTTTAATATCTTTAAATATATTAAATTGTTAGTACGCCTGTAATGATTTATTAGTTATATAAATGAGTTGACATTATTTAGAACAATTAATTGCATTATTTTAGGTTAGCGCTTTAGAAATTGAAAATGAAAAGCTATTGACAGAAAACAAAAAGCTTCAAATTCTCTCAGGAAGATCTTCCTCTGTAAAATCCTCTATTCCCTCATCTGATGACTCGTCTTGTCAAAATGTCGAACTAGTCAATCGCATTCGTCAACTTGAGTCCGATAACGCGAGCTTATCAGAGAGCGTTGCGCATTTAGACTCAAGAGCCGCGGAGCTTTCTAAAGAAGTTGTACGAGCGCGTTTCAGCGCAGAAGCTTTAGTTGAGACATCGGTGGAGTGGCGAGAACTTAGATCTCAGGTTCAATTCCTGGAGGATGAGAATAGAGTCCAGCGTAGAAAGACGGTGGATTTACAGGCAGCTAATTCTAAACTGGACTCAGAACTGGGAAGGTTAAAAGGGGATAGCGGTTATAAGAATTCGAAGGCTTACAAGGAACTACAGAATGAAACGTTGGAGAATCTGAAGCAACGCATTGTGGAGCTTGATAATGAAATAGGTATTTAATATATCACTGATATTTTATTTGAACAATTAGGCAATTTGAATTTTTAAAGGTATTTAATTTTTTTCATTTATAGAGAAACATAAAAATATTTCTATGAGTTAAAATTCTTTTATTGTTATTATATTAATTTGGTGATAGAATTGGAATCTATTCTAAATTGAAGATTAGTGTATGATTTTTATATAATTTTATTTCAACTTTGATTTTTACTTCAGAGTCATTATTAGATTTGTGTTGCATTATGAAATTTGAGCATATTGACAAAGCAATGGTAATGATATTGTTGTGAAAATATAATTATAGAAATGCTTAAAACATGTGTAGCACATAATTTCAATTTTATCTATTCATATGTAAGCTGCCATAGAGCATGCAATCATTTAAAAACATTATTGCACAGCGCCAACTGTCAATTAAGTCTTGAAAAACAAAACAAGTGGACTAAAGATTATTATTGCAAGTATCCAGCATGAAAATCATGCAAGCACATGTTCTATCATTCTATTTCTATTCAAAACAAAGTCATTTTGAATAACAATAATGTTTTAAGTTATAATACAACAAATGTGGCTCTTTGTCTATGTAGTAACGTAATATTTTTAATTCATCTAATTTATACTGGTTAGCAGAATTCATGCATTTAGATAAAATGCATGGTTATGGAACATCGAAATCAACCCAAGTAACACAACTTTTTAAACTGTGATTTGTAAATAGCAAATTTATAAAGAGAAATTTTAAAAATGGAATTTTCTAAATAGCAATTATAAAATCGTAGTCAATTGAATTTATTTTCTGTATTTTAGCAAGCCTCACTGCGATGATTAAAAACAGAGAGGAAGATAACGAGCGTTTGGAAGCTGAGGTGACAGAGAGCAGAGAGGACATGAAGAAGATGTTGGAGTCATTCAGAAGAAGAGAACTGGAACTCCAGGATGATCTCAAGTCAGTTCAACACAAGAACGTGATGTTATCTGATCTTCTGGATCTCGTCACAGAAAGGGCTGAGTCCACTCAGAAAGATCTTGACAGGCAAATGAAGGAATCCATGATTGGAGGGCGAACACTGATTGGAGAAGCAAATGTTGTTAGCTCACCGGAAGTGATATCACCAAGCGTTGCTATTGGGCCAAGTTTAAGTGAAGATCAAAAGGAAAATAAGGTTGTGGTTGGGATCCAGTATTAAATTTATTTGTAACTATAAACTATCTTGTGGGAATTCATTATCAATGAAGAAATTAATTTTCCAATTCTATCATATAGGTTGAGCAATATTGATATTTAAATGCATGATTTGTTATTGAGATTCTGTTGAAGATCGTTTCACGATTTATAGTATATATCAGTATGTTATAATCAGAAAACAAGCTATTAACATGAATGAAACATAATTCTGTAATATTTATTTACATTAACTGAAATTTTAAATTTTAAATGTTGTCATAAAACTAACTTTATTTTGCAATAAATATATTTGTAAAGTGTAGGCCTATTTGCAATAAAGTGTATTATGCATGCACTTAAGAAACTGATTGAAACTCTGAGAAGGCAACTGGAGGAGGAGAAAAGACGAGTACAAGCAGCAGAGAAAAAACTTAAAATGGTTGATATACCTTTGTCTGAGGTTAAAGATGATACCAGGCTACGACAGCATGAAAAATCTATACTTGTACAAGAGGTTATTATTTTTTCATTAGATTAATCACCTTTTAATAACATATCTTTATAATCTTTATAATCCTTACACTCATTAGTTTTTAAGAGATCTTAAAGTTTTAAAAATGTAAACAAATATTTACTTCTGTATTCTATCTCATATTCTACTTTAACAATTTCGATTTATGATTAGTCAAATTGTTAAAATATTTAATAATTTCATTAATTTCCTATAATTTATTGTAATAATATCAATTTATCTTTGAGGTTTTTTCGATTGAGAAAACTACAAATATATTGTAACAAATAATTCATTGAATTATTTTTTATTATATGGTCTTGTGCCTGTAGCTTGCGTTGTGTCAGAAACAGTTGAAATCAGCGGATGAACAGATAACTGATCTCAAGGAACGTCTCATGAGCATGAGAGAATCACATGAAGACATCAAAGAAGATTTTGCTAAAGTCTCTAAACAGGTATTTGTTTGATACTACCTATAGAATGAAATTTTATAAATCGACTAAATGTTCTTAAATGTAATCGTTTTTTTTTCTGATATCATTGTATTGTGTTATCATTTCTTTTCATTTACAATCAGGATGTAAACTCGGTTAATTGATTTTAAATTCAAATTTAAATATATTCTTTCAATTTTTGAAAATACTCGTCATTTTAGATGAGCTATTGCTACTCATTTATATTCTTCCCAGGATTGTTACACTAATAGTCATAAATATAAAGGAATAAGTTGAAAGTCTTTAATTTAAAAAAAATTCACGAGGAAGGGCTCAGTCACATAATAGACTGAGCCCATAGTCAAAGAATCTAGACAGAACTTTTGAAAAGTAAATCCACAAAATTAACATTGAAAAATCCTGAATTTAATAACAAAAAAAATCAGAATATTTTTACAATATAATTCAGAATATTACAAATATAAGTATAAATATTATAAGTATATAAGTATAAATATAAATAAGTTATATAATATATAATTTACACAGCTAGAACAAGTGCGTGAACAAAAGACCCAGGACATTCAAAAATCTGTAACACCTGCCGTAGTAGCTCCCGTCAAGACCGGGTCGGTGAAGTCATCAGAGCGTGCACCTGCATCATGGCGCTGGGAGAAACAAGAACTAGAACGTCAGCTGAAGGACTACATGAAGAAACTCGATGACGTTTACTCTGAGATGAAACGAAGCCAACAAAAGTGGAAGGCTGCAGGAGAGGACATTGAACGAGTTAGAAAATATTAACACGTATTAAATTTAGATTGTAGATATTCTTAACAATTTTCTAAAATGATGTTTGCCGATTTTTGTATTATATTGATTAATAATTGGCTAATTATCCTTGAGTTTAGTTATTCAATATAACTTTAAATTGTATTTAATATATTAAATGCCATATACTGTATTAACTATATGCTGTATTAATATATTATATGCCATATTGCTAAATAAATTAAATTATATAGTCATAGTAAAAAAATTATTATTATATTCAGGACAATAAAATTAAAGAGGAGTTAGAAAAGAAGATTTGTAAGTTGAAAGAAGAAGGTGAGACTAACAAGAAGAAGGCAGAAGAATTTGAAGACAAACTTGATGAGGTTTACATCATGATGTTAAATATTTATTATAATTATTAATGCAGTTTAAAGATAATATTTATTATCAATTATATTACATTTCAGTATTTGTCTTTATTACCTTAATTGTATGTTTTGTGGTCAAATGAATTTGTAAAATAATAAAATTCAAACAAAATATATGTAAAAAATATTTTTTCTCGAGATAAGTTCATGTTATACAACAATAATATTTTGTAAGCTAATCACTTTTGTAAAAAATACTTTTTTATAAACATCACTTTAATACATATTATTACATATTGTTGCGTAAAATATTTATTTTTTAAAAGATTATTCTTTGTTACATGTGGATAGGTTCCCCGTGCAATTCAATAATAAATTAATTTATTAGTGACATAGCGTTGTGTTCGTCAATAAGGGTCGTCTCAAAAAATTGAATAATGAAGACAATTAATTTAATTAAATAATTAACTAATTAATGATCAATTAGGATATTTGTTAATTGATTCGTGAATTTTTATCTTAAGTTGTCTTTATGCAAAATTTCAAGTCAATGGTAAAATGGAAAGTTGGCTAAATATCAATGACAATATTTGTACTATACATATATACATACATACATACATACATACATACATACATACATACATACATACATACATAAAAACAAACACATGAAGCTAATAAAAGTGTTGTAATAATAAAAATAGATTAATTTTCAACTAAAGAAGAGATTAAGTTTTTTTAATGTTTATATAGGTTCAAGATTCATTGCGCAAGAAAGAGAAGCAGTGGGAGAAAGAGAAGCACATGCTAGTTGCTGACAAGTCAGCCGCAGAGACCGATGCCAAGCAGAAAGATGATGTCATACGTACGAAAGATGACATCATCAATCAGAAGAATCAGCTGATTGTAGAGAAGGATGGAGCACTGGCTGACCGAAATGAAGCCTTGCTGCAGAAAGAAACTCAACTCCAACAGAAGGTTCTAGTTGAATTATTCTATAGAATATCAGTATATATTTATAGTGCATCATACTGGAAATCAGGTGTCATATACCAAGAAGGAAACTGAACTTTGAGTGATTTAAATTTTGCTGCTTCTTGTCTTATAAATATTGATTTTTGATATTAGAAATTATTCCAGTTGTTAATCTGCAACAAGTCCATTTGTTATGTTTACGTTTTTAGTTGACATTCTCTTCAATATTAAATGATATGTATGAGTTTGATGTTTAATATTGATGAAAATCGATCAATTGATTATAGTGTATATATTTGAAGAAGTGATTATTGCTTCTTTGTTTCAAGTGAAGATTTGCACTGTTCATTATTATATCGGTGTCTAGGAATCAGAGCATGAGTTTAAAGATCGTGAGCTGCGCATGAAAACTGAAGAGATCAGCAAATTTCGTAATGAGTTGTTTGAATTTCGAGCTCATCTACAAGAGAAGGAAGAACGGATAAAACAACTGGATGAGCATGTAAGAAGGCGAGATGAACGCCTCAATGAGAAAGACTCCATATTGCAGCAGATCAACAGGAAACTGGTTGAAAAAGGAAACCAGATCAGTGACATGGATAAAACCATCAGACAGGTGTGAGAATTAGTTACAGAGTATTGTATTAACAGCATTCCTAATAGCCATTAACAATCTCAGTATTCTTATTATACATTTTGAAATATAAACAGTTACTTTTTCTTCTGAAATGTAATGTCAATTTTGTAATTGTAAAATTATATGCACTTTATAAATACTTACTAATAATAACCAATTCATCGTATATTGAACTGCATACTATTTTAATACTAGTAAACTGCTATAATCTTTTACACTTAATATTATTAACATTTTAATACTTGTAATATTATGAATATTTAATAATAAAAATTTGCATTTCGTGACTATTAATAATAAAAAGAAGTTACTTATTGATACAATGCTCATTATAATCCAGGTGATACGTAAGCTGCAAGCTCGTGACTGTGATCTAAGTATGTGCAATGCTGAACTGCGGCGAGTTCAAGCTGAACTCAAGACTATGAACGAACGTCTCTTAGAAACAAAACGCAACCTAGAGACGACAGAGATGGACAGAAAGAAACAGGCGACTGACTGGAGGAATCACGTCAAGAAGCTTGAAGAAGAACTGGACGTTGAGAAACAGAAGCGAGTGAGATTGATCTCTGAACAGAAAGATGTGGAGGAAGCAGCGAAGGAAAGTGAGACAAAGTGGAAAGCTGAAACAGATAGGATTCAAATGGAACTTAATAGTACACAGGAACGATTACATGTTCAGGTTTCAGTGCATTCATTGTGATCTTATTTATTGAATATGAAACACGATTTATTTAATCTATATTTTAAGAAAAATATTACATCCTTATTGACTCCTGTGATTGGTAAAAATATACAAAATAATTGGTTTTTGAAATTGTATTAATACAACGTTGTAAATAAATATTTAATATAGTTCATAAATTATCAATGTTTCCATATTTAATTGTTAGTCAAGTATTGATAAAGGAAGTATTTCCTGTATCTATTATTTGATTTGAATATTTGATTGTAAACTATATCAATATTATCGTTGCAATAATTAGAATACCAGTGGTAACTCATTTACAGAAGATATATTTTTTAGCAGATTATTCAAATATTAATAGTCGTAATGCTTTTTGTATAGACTCTAAATTAATTTTCTAGTTTTTAATAATACGTAAATATGTAAATATGTATGGTCTGAATATTTTTGTTAATTCTAAAAGGAGGTAACACAAAACATGAATCAAACAGAAGCTTTCAAGTTGATGATGAAAGAGAAGGAGACTCTTATAGCAGAGAAGTATAAGTTAGGAGAGGAAGGCAAACAACTAAAACAACAACTCAACAAAGTGACAAAGAACAGCGCAAGTGAACGCGAAGAAGTGGAGAAAACTGTAGAACAGCTGAAGAAACGTATTGCTGAAAGTGACAAGACTTGTGAATCACTGCAACAGGAAATTGCCAAGATGAAGGTATCTTTGCTTAAACCTTTTTAAATATTCTTAATTTCTAAAAAAAATTTAGTCATATATAAGGGTCATATTTCTGCTTAATTTAATTTTTTTGTTTTTACAACACTTTTATTAGCTTCATGTGTTTGTTTGTATATATGTATGTATATATGTATGTATGTATGTATGTATGTATAGTACAAATCTTGTCATCGATATTTAACCAACTTCCCATTTTCCCATTGACTTGAAATTTTGCATACAAGCCAACTGCCACTCAAAATTCACGAATCAATTAACAGATCTCCTAATTGATTAATTAATATCTCTTAATTAATTAAATTAACCCTTAATCC
>JAQIXG010002848.1:0-16473 GCA_034700105.1 Oconnorella tubifera
CAAGGAGGGGGGGGGGGTCGGAAAAGAGGATTTTTTGGCGGACGTCCTTTATGGACAACCACTAATATAGAAAGCGTTTTAAAAAAGAATTTTTTTTAATGCAGATATTTTTACATTTCAAAGACACATTTGCACATTTTATGGCAATATTTTAGACTTTATAAACAATAATAAAAGAAAGTCTACAAACTTTAAATTAATATAATAATTTTTTATATCATCTGTTTTATTTATTTATTTATTTTCACATACATAAACATCAATAGAGTGATGAAGTTTTGGTTCCTAGATGTAGTTGATAATATTTCAAGGGTTCTGGGGGATTAAGTAATGTTAAGTCTTCGTTTCATATTCGGGAACAACTGAGAGGTAACGGGCAATCGTTATTTGTGGCTCAAATATGGTCAAGATCAAGAACGATAAGCTGGGTTGATTTTAGGGCGAGTAGACTGAATAAATTACTTCCTATTGTTATCTTTATAATAAACTTATACTAGGCTTATCTACTAATTATTCTGAGATATAAAACTCACAAGCTGGATACATTTTATTTTATTCTAAGCAAAGCAAGCGTAGCAAAGCAATATATAACAACTAAATATTAAACAACTTTATTCTAGATAAAACTTCCTTCAAATTTTACATTCTGCCGAGCTTAGTTTTCAATAATCAAAATAACTTTCTTAACTGTCTAGCTCTTCCGAAACGCCCAAAGTTAGCGTTTTATACTGTGGGCGATGGCAAGCGACGCTTAGCATCGGTAAGTGGGTTTTATCCGTCTAATCGTAGTTTTTGTGAGTTTTCATTTCCATCACTTTCTACGCAATTACGAGTAAAAATGTAAAGTCAATAATGTATCATAAAACCTACTTCTTAAAATTCATGAAAGCACATGGTATAAAATTGCAGAACATTATTTGATAATTCATCAAACCATATATTCTTAATCCTTACAAGAGCAATGTCATAAACGCAATGTAAAGACAATGTGACTTGAGCACCACACACCCAAAGGGGGCAAAAAATGTGGATCCTAAAAATAATACAGTTTGTAAAATGAATACAAATTAAAATTATGTGGTGAAAATCAAAGTTACGCTTGCAATGTTAAATAATTTGGGTTAGGATTATGACTGTGCAGTATTACGGTTATGGGCTAGTGCTAGAGTTACTAAGTGGTTATGCTGAGTGTCGTGGTTTTTGCACTCGTTGACTTACTTGAACGATTGCTACAAACTTTTGCCTCTTTAAAGTTGTTGGCAAGAAATTCTCACGCCTAACTATAATGTAGAGCAAATTTTAAGCCTCGATTTGTACATTTTCGGTCAAAATATGTTGACTACATATAATGATATATACAATAATGTTGCGGCGATTTGAAATTTTGTAATACGACACCGCTATGTGTGGGTCTGACGAAAGTTGTTTACATCACGGTAGGGTTTCAGGGTGGGCCCGAATTTTCTATATAAAACAGCTAGCTGCAACGTTGAATATCTGATCAAGCTGGATAAAGACTTCGTATAAATATACTGGTAGATATCTATTGTTAAAGACTTGGACGACAAGCAGGACGGTGGTGATCGAGGCAGTGTACCGGGACCCTTCCCTACCCTCTCCGGCGGTGGGACTTAGACTTTCGGCGAGGGACCGGAGTGACCGGAGTGACCAGAGTGACTGAATCGATCAACAGTATTCGATTGTAAAGTACAACCTCGTGCATTTGCTATAGAAAAGACTGTGAATTACAGAACATTTTTGTTTATTGTTACTTAAGGACACTTTTAATTTGTAATCATTGTAGATAATTTGTGCAATATACGCGGGTTGCAGGTCTTATATTTCGAGTCTAGTCTTATTTAAATCAAATTATGTCTGATAGTAGCTAGTTCATCCCCAACGCGGCGGGACAGAAATCCTGTGTCGTTGTCTACCTTCGGCCATGGACAAGACGAAATCACTACTCGCCAGCCGCCCGCCACAATTATATCAAGTGCAGTGAGATTAAGGTAAATCAATTGCAAAAAGTCTGCTTATATAGATAAACAGTTTATACAGAGTGATCAGTGAATTTCAAACATTAGAAAATAAAAATAAAAATGCAAACTTGGATGATAGCTGTAATGTAAATTTAAATAGTAAAACTGTGTAAAGATCGTCACATTTTATTGGACATTTTATAGGATTAATGTTTAGAAATTCACATAAATCAGTTTAAGTTAATAATTTTTAAATAATTTCTAAATTATATGCTGAATAAACACATTATGATAATGCAGTAAATTTAAAGTTAAAGATTTTTTAGTGAAAAGTCAGTATAAAATATATATATCCTTACAGATAGGAGGAGGGGAAAGAAGCTTCTGAGACTGGAGGTGAATAGAAAGTGCCAAGTGGCGTATAAATTATAAATGAAATCAGTTAACCCAACGTGTCGGGCCAAAAAGCCCGAGTTGCTGTCAATGCGCGAAGGCAACTTGCTTAGAGATTCCGAGACCCATCGGATATATGACGCCCCTCCTTCGCCAGATAGATCCGGCCTAGTAGGATGTGGTAGCCGACAATAAACATCCAAGATGAGCTCCGGCGGGAAGGTATGGAACATCTAAAATTGTATTCCATTGTTCACAGGCTTCATCAGCAAAAGTATACCGTCTTGACCCGGGAACAATCTAGCTGACGAAGTAATACCAGCGTTTACAAAGTTCCCAACGACTTGCGCCGAAAGAAGATCTTTTATATTCATAAGTAAAGTGTCATGTTCTGTGTCGAGACGTTTTGCAAGAAGTTGTATGCTGTCTCGACGATTTCAACACGATTTGACTGTGTTTTGTTGCTAGTAGTGATGTATTGATTAATTACACTCCAACCAGACGGCAAAATTTATCAATATCAAGGATCGAAGTAGATTTAAGAAGCGAAGAGCGAAAAAACTGGTGGGGACAAGGGCAAGGACTGGTGCAGAATTTCAGAGGGCTGGTGGGAAATTTTTCCACCAGTTAACATGTTAAAAAATGCCCTGCCTAAGGTTCTATGACCAGACTCATGCATTTAACTGCATGAGTCTGATCATTGATTTAATACGAATTAATCTAGCTACCATAGATGCAGTTTACTAAAACCGATTGTTCTTTTTAATAATTATGTATATTATCTTGATTACTTTTTTTTACTTCCATGGGTTATCACTTATCCGACTGATCTGAATCTCTAGGTGAGACAGTTTGACAAATTGCAATCTTCAAAACTTTAATATTTAAGATATCGAAAAACGGCCCCAAATTTTTTTTGGCACAGGGCCCCGTACATTATATTCGCACTGGGTGCATAAGTCTTTACATATCGGTAAAAAGTCTGTATATGTTCAAAATGTGACCAGAATAAAGTCACCCGAAACAGAGTAGGCCTACACAGTAATTAGAACGGCAAAAATATGCAGTCAATTAATAATTCTCATACATAAAGCCCATATGACAAAGCAAAGGTATATGGAAAAATCTCACACACAAAATAGTCGAAGGAAAAATGCATAGTCAACGAATACAATTTTATTGCTAGGTCCTATACAGAGAATTATGATTAAGAATATGATTGGTGCTAGAGTGAGTGCTAGTTCAATTGAACGCTAGGCACCGGGCGAAATTTACAGATTCGAAAAAATGAAGATTTCTTTTTCTTCGGATAAAATAACACATAAAAATTTTCTCCATATGTATCCATAGTTTTTATAAATAAACGTGTGCCTCCCGAGCGGCGTAAGTGCCTCCTGGTGAGTGACTCCCGGTACGATTTATTCCCTCCCCCCCCCCCCCCGATACGCCAGTTAAGGTTATAGTGTTTGTTTTCCGTGTGTAACATGGTATGCTCTTTTCTTGTGCACCTTTTAATTATAGTGCGGTAGAACAATTGTAACATTGTGCATTTTGATGCTGCAAACAAACAAATTACATATTTGGAATGAGGAAAAAAATCTCAACATAACCTGATATAGCCACATTCCAGGAAATTTTATTTTAAAAAATTGTACAAGGTGAAAAAAAAATGCATGTTGATAAAAATTAATTAATTATACAAAAATTACTAAAGATAATAATATAAAATTTACAGAGCTTGTAAAGGACACGATATTCTATATAACTGCCAAATTTAAAAACAAAACAATAAAAAATGCAAAAGTTATTGATTTTTGAAATTTGTTTAGTAATTTTGCAGCCTCAATGTGAATGTATGCTATTGTAATGCATTGAGATCGTATCAGAGAAATTTTGACATCGCTCCCTGATACTCAGTGGCACAGATCTATAATAATCCATACATAAAATTTACATTCCATGGTCTCTAAATAAAAGAAAGTTAATTTATTTCCATTAATAAAAATGACGTCATTGTTAACGTCACTGTAAAAATTAATATTGCTGGTATTCATAGCAATTTTTTTAAATTCAACAACTTTACAACTAAAATTTTTCATTAACATAGGTGGGATAGCCACCCCTTAGAAACAGTCACGTGGCCAATTCCCAGGGAAACTGAGGGGGGACACTGGGTTTCATAAAATATATGAAACCCAGACAAAATGACCCGGAATACATTTATTTAATTGGCTGATTTGCTAGTATAATACACTAGCAAATCTGCCAATCAATTTATTTAATCTCAACCAAACAAACCCTATTTCTGACCCTAAATCTAATCATGATCCTAATCCAAACCCTAACCCTTAGTATTCATAGTTGTATTTATAATGCGTATTTATATACATATATATTAGTATATACTTAAAAGTATTTGTAGTCAAGTTGATTTATTGAGATCATCTTGATGGCTTAAAGAATTACCTACTTAGAACTTTTATTAAAAATACGATGCCCCCTTCTCCTTACTCCGGGCTTGGGACCGGCACAATCTAGAAAGATTGAGGCGGAGTTAACATATATTTGTATACTGCTGTTTTGTACATTGAGAATATAATGTCATGTTATGTCATATAATGTATATTATTGTCACATAATATTCCCCTCATCCTTTACCCGGGCTTTGGACCGGCACAATCATAAAAATGCTTGAGGCGGAGTTACAATTTGTTGACTACAATATTACATTCTATATCTTTTATTATAATTCACATTTATTATCAAGATCTTTTCTTTTTTATTACTAAAATCACAAAATAAAAGCAATACAATATGATAGTATTATAGAATGAAATAAGTATAAAAATAGCAAAAAATATAATATAACAAAAGAATTGAAACCAATAAAATGTCAAAATTATACAAACAGTTTCTAGTCAGACTCATCAATTACACTTGCTTGCAGGGTGCAGCCAGAGAAAGAGAAGCATTGTCAACTTGAATGATAATAGATAACAGATATTTTTGTTATTTCTTGATTTGACTGTATGACATGACACAAACAAAAACAATCAACATCAGTTCTAAACGATTTACTGAGACCAACAGCCCTAGACCAATTCCCATACAATTAATCAGTTTACAATATGACGAGTTTATATATAATCCTTTACACATGGAAGAGTTATATAAATTTACTCTTCGATTATCACATACTAGCGCTTACTCTTGGACATACTATACTTAATCACATGATCAGTTGATCATCTTACACCTGGATCCACTGAATCATGTTCATGTTCACCGGCTATGAGGATGCCAAGAAAATTATATCCTAGAAATGTTCCCCATGGAGTCAGCAAAAATCAACATTCCACTGGACGTGAAGGAGCTGTACGCAGAACAAGTTCTGCAGACTGAACTACAAGCTGTCTTTCAGTGTCATCAACGGACCCAATGAACATTTCTGACAGCCACACAATGAGACTTGCAGCAAGAAAGTAAACAAGGCCACATTCGTGTAAAGTTACCATAGCTCGTTAGAATATCCTGTACTCATTCAGCTGTTAGCGTTTAATAGATGATATATACTGTTCAAAATGAAACAGACCAGTTACAATGTCATATTTGTATAACAACGTTATACAAATATGATTAGGACGTTATGTAAATCAGATTAGGACGAGTTAGGTGCAAAAAAATTTCAGTCTAAAGAGATAAAAAACTGTACAGACTTATTTCTATAGTTATAACCCTAAATTATTGATTGCTAGCATAGATATGTTAAGAAATTTCGTGTCTACCCCCCATCAATTTTTTAAAATAAATTTGTGAAATTTATCAAAGATGGAGGGGAGTAGGAACAAAATTTCTTCATATATCTTTCCTAGCAATCAAGGCCTTTCTGTTCAATCGCTTCCGCAACTGTTTCACTGTGTATCAAAGTAATTAAACGAGTTTCTGCCAGGTATCTACCAATCAGCCCATCCCCCAAATACTATAATAAAGTACATTTTCGCAATACACCGTGATATTACTAACTACCACACTGTCTAATACGAAGCATTAATAATTATTATAAAACTAATTCAATATTATAAGAAATAGATGAAATAATTCAGAAATAAAATAAATTTTAAATATTTTTTAATATTAAAAACTTTTTGTTTTGATGAGCGATAATATCACTTCGTTACTAAGCTCATGCTTTGTTGCTATCGGGTGTCACGCACAACGGCTATTTATAGAGCAATATTTACATGTAAAAATCCTTCACAAAAAACATTAAAATCCATCTTTTAGACAAATTTTCCAGGATGTGGCTATATCACAATCGATTTATAATATCATAAAGAGGTTATATGCAAAATTTGCTGCTTGTACCTATAGTTTGCACAATGTAGTGATTTTTGCAGATTAATCTGCCGCACTATAAGTAAAGAATTATAAATTATTTGTATTTGAATGGCTAATCAATCACTCAAACGAGCTCGGTATTTATCTAGACATCAACCAGAGAATAGATTGTTAATATTTCTATTATGCTAATAACATGATTAAAGTTAAGGATAATTATCACAAAAGTTTACTCTTGAAACACACATCCTTATACACCTATATATATATCACACCTTTAACCTGTGGAAAATATACAAATTTATATGAAAATTGTAAGCATATAAATTTGAATAAAAAGCCATATTTTTAATTTGACAAGAAAAAATTACCTTCGAGAGAAACTTATTAATCTTGCCGGCGTCTCTAGGATGAAAGATGTGCCACACGGCTCCAACTTTCTTGCCAGACAGACCAGACAAGTATTTGACAGCGTTGCAACAACCCGCCTCCTTCAGTGACTTGGTGAGAGCTGCACAACAAATGTATCAACCTTTCAGGAATACAGTTAAAACCAAAACAGAAGATTTGTCAATAAGATGATAATTCAAGAAATTATGAAAAATCGTAATAGGAAGCAATATAGAAAAAATAACAAAAGCATTCTTATTTTACTGTACTACCAAGCAGTATGCTATAATTACTTTTAAAATGTTATAAATTGTAGCATTTAGTTGTGACTCTCTAGTAGTACACAAAATTTTCTGTAACTAACTGTAAACTCAAGACACAACCCATATGATAAAATTCTTTTTAACTTTCAAAAGAAAAGAAATTTCCAAAACAAACAACTTGATATCATCACTAACCCGCTCTCTGTGCCTCGCTCTCATTGACTGGAGCTTCTACATACATGAGCACATTGACGCAATCAGCCTGATCCATCTTTAGCTTACTGAATGCCACAGTCGCAGGATGACCTGCACTACCGTACCCTGCGTGTATCCTCACAGCGAGCTCTGGCTTGCCAAAGAACTCTGGGAGATGTGACACGAGATTGAAGACTCCCGTTGAAAGAGTATATTCCCTAATAGGCAGCGTCCGTGCGAGATCCCTGTGCCACCGTGCCCCTATGGGATCATCAACCGCCGGCCAGTCCTTCAACCGAAGAACCCCTGATGATAATGATCCCCCGGTGGCAAAACTTTTGCCGCCCACCTTGGGGATCCCAGCCGCCTCGAATCCACTCCAGAATTTCTCCGCGGACTGTCCACGGAGTATGGCCCCCGACGCGCAATCCACAAGGTCAGCTTTAAGTCCGGCAAACTCTCGCCTGAATGAGTCCGGGGTCCAAAGGTCAGGAATGGCAGTGGTGCCCGTGCAGTCAGCGACTAGTATAGGCAGGGAACGCGCCCAGTGCAGCTGAAATATAGCGACATTATCAGCGAGAGGATCAGACAGATACAACAGACGTTTGTCATCCAACCAACGATGCTGAGTTAACTTAGTTTCTATACAATATTCAGGTTTGATTAAAGAAGATTTCTTCAAATCATTGAACCGTTTAGTCGGGTCAAAGAGAGAATTCTTTGCATCAAGTCTTTTCAAATCCGGTGGTTTAACTTCATCATCTTCTTCTTTTTCCGCTCGGCCATTTTCGCTTTCTTTAGCTTTTTGATTCGTGGTGTCAAATCTGCTGTCAAATCTTCGTTTTCCGCATTTAATGGATTTTGATTTGTCATCAGATTGGATGACACCATTCATCAGGTGATCATCACTGCCCATCGAATCAGAATCACCGTTAGTGAACTCGTAAAGGTCGTAACCTTGAGGAGATGGCTTGGGAGTTTGTATCGAGTCATTTGATTGATTGCAATTGATCTCAATGCTAAACTTTGTGACAGTTTCTTCCAGCATACGTCGAATGACAATTTGAACTGAAAACACAGAGATAATAATTTTGATTAAAAACAAGTTTTAAGCTCTATGATAACGGGGGAGGGATAGAATCAAAACAATCAAAACAATTTTCACAGACAATTTATTCATCGTCATAAAAATTTAATTACACGAATTTCCGCATTTCCTCTTTGTTCAAATTAATCTATCTTAGACTTGAAGAGTTGATCTAAAACTTTGCAGAAGTTTCTAAATGATGGTAAAACATAACACACACACACGCGTCTGAGAATGTAAACTCTACTTACCATCACTCGGTATAATCTGTGTGATCATAAGGGAGTCGAGGTCATGTGACTGACGATTGGCACTGCATGTCAGCCAATCACGCGTGACTCGGCTAGAATTCGCCTTTTCTCTAGAGCGTTCTCTATAGCACTGACTACAGACAGCAAAGCCACACTTGTGGCATGCCCAATGGATGTTAAACAATGTCGCGTTGCATGCGTCACACATCTCACGCACGCCCTGTATCGCTCTCTTCCAAGCTATCTTAGCTGCATGGGGACAAAACAAAGTCTTGTTGAAGGTATTCCACAGTTTAAAATTCATATGTACAGACTGTTAGTCTGCAGACATTGATCTTACAATATTTGCTTTACTACAACATATGATCTACTGCAACATTTGGTCCACTATGTGATATTTGATCTGTTAAGACATTTAATCTACTACGACATTTGATCTACTACGACATTTGATCTATTTCTACATGAGAATTACTACGACATTTAATCTACTGCAACATTTACCTAACCCTAACCCTAATAGTAGCAGACAAAGTGTCGCAATAGACTAAATGTCATAGTAGATAAATATCATTGTAGATTCAATGTCGTACTATACTAATTGTCAGTAGTCCAAATGTCTGTAGATGTTGTGATACCGTTAAAACTGAATCTCTGTTATAAATAGATAATCATCCTTGAATACATTATATCAACAAATCAGCGCCATAATTCATTTAATAACTCTAACCAACCCTAAGCTTCAGGTTAAGTTTAATGTCATGGATTACCGTATTACACGAATGATGTCTCAGACATAGCAGACATAGCTTTCAATTTAAGCACCTTACTAAAGAGTGCAGCAAGTTAAGGAAATAGAGAGCTTTCCGGGAATCAAACCTGGACCTGTTTTTTCTGAGTCCGGTTCTTTAAAATCTGCTCTAATGAGCCCTTACCTTAACTATAATCCTAACCTAAAACATAACTCCAGCACTAACCCTAATAATCTGTGGTCGATTTACATGAGCCGTTTTGACAGATCAATGTTAATTGTTTAAATTACAGCTTATAAAATTACTAAATCATTAATTCTTAAACTAATCAAAATTCAATTATTCATAATTATGAATTAATCATAATTCACAGAATGAATTATGAATAATAAATGTTAAGAATTCAATTGAATTATTAAATCATAATTTAATTGCAATAAAACTCTACGCTAATCTTAAACTATGATCAAAAATATTACTCATTAAAATTACACACAAATAATGTTGAGAGAAATACGTCATTGATCATAACTAATCATTAAAAGCCAACTGCTGATCCTAGTATTATTAATATGTTTCCTTGACAATTGGTCTACAAATTTTTGTATATGATACTACAGGTACAAACACATTGATCTACCAACAATTGGATTAACCCTAATCCTAACCCTTACGCTAATCCTAAATCTAACCCTAATGTCAAAGTAGACCAAATGTCACAATTCAATTTTTGTAGACAAATTCATTGTTGACGAAGTGTCTGCAGAGAGTTATTGTGATACTGCCATTTACAAAGAGAATAATAACTTACGTCTGAGCTGTTCTGGGTACACAGCCTTTCTTTCTCTCTCAAGCAATGAACTGAAACAGTCCGCCACATTAGTGAGGATATATTTCGCCTGATCCGGCTGCAACTCTCTCCCTGATTGGATAGGCATCCACAAGGCTATGTCGTCAGCGTCTGCATCCATTGGTCGAGAGAAGCCAGCCACAGCCAGACAGCCCTTAGCACTGTAGCGCAGTCTACATAATCAACAAATCAGTTTTATAGTTCAAACATTTCTAGAGAAAATCAAAATTCATATTATAAAGATTTCTGATTTCTAGAAAAAGTTATTACTCTCAACTTTGACCATATCAGAATTTGTGTAACAAATTCCAATTTACATTCACAATATACGTACATCAAAATAATAATTTTTTTTTTCGTATATAAATACTAGGGTGTTTTTTAAATCTTATAAGGTATTTTTCAAATCAAGTGTTTACTTATTAAAAAGTTCTAATGATATTTCTGATACACTCAAAATTTACATTTGATAATCAACAACTATTAGGATCGTAACAGAGAACAATATCGAATTATTATACTAGTCAATTTTAATACTAGTCAATTTTCAATAACATTTGCTTAAAAGCTATAAAAATAAAAATCGATTTACTTTCTGAAAGCGTAGAATCTACAGAAGATGTTAGGAGTGGTCTTGTTGCGCTGAGTGCGCGTCATCTTACACTCGCGACACTTGACCAGCTTTGGAGTGACGTCAGAGCAAGAGCCATCCTGTAGGAACGCTTCCTTTGTTTTTCTTCTCTCGGCATCAGACAAGCGATTGAGTGGCTTGCTTTCTAGAACTGATGATGGATTGTCTGATTCAACAAATAATCATATAACTTAGATTGCGCTGTGCAAGGGCTTAGTCAGCATCTTACATCTCAGGTAATGAATAATTTCTTATATAAAATTACTTCATTTATTTTGATACAATTGAAGATATTACAGAACGAAACTTGAAAATTTGTTAGAGTGAAAGAACTTTAATAAGCATTTGTCTAAGTGTTTGATGATCATTTACCATAAGCTTCTTCTTATCAATCTACCATTAGTAAAACATCAACGAGATCACTCACTTTTAACTTTAACTCTTTCACTGACATCAAAGTGATGCGACGCTAGTTTAGACTCACAGTCTGACACAGGCAGTGATGCAGACAGATCATCTGTTGTCTGTTTCACTGTCTGCTCATTGTCCTTAGCGTCCTGTAGCTGTGGAGTACAAGGCCTGATACCAGACTCGTCAGGACTGAGGGATCTCTGATACAGTTTGAATGAAGTCGTCATAATAAGAATAATGAGAAGTTTATACTTACAGGCAATAAAATACATGAAATTATCATAAAGCAAAAATATTATATACATATTTAGCATATAGGATATATATGACACTTAAATATCTATAGTATAAATAATATGCTATAACATAAATCCTATGGGGCGCCAGGGAGATCAGAGATTAAAAAATGTATCAAAAGACAAGTAGGTTTAGTATCTACTAAATATAGTTTTATATAGTATCATTTAATTATTTAATTTAAAGTACAGTTTTAATAAAAATAAGTAAAAATCTGAGACATTACTTATATTTATCACTTGAGCTTACTTAATAAACTGTCACACATATCACACCATAGTATAAATATATCAACTAGTCAAGAAATTTTTTTATAAACTAAAGATTATACATAAAGCCGAGTACAACATGTGTCATATTTAATATTCCCTCTTTGATCTCTTATCTTATGTCCACTTTAGTCTCAATTTAAACAGTAATGTTTTTGATCTTAAATTAAAATAAATTGTGATTATCCATTTGTTTAACATGATCATTTATTATAAAGATATATCAAGAAAGTTTCTGATCACATACAGTGTAATATTAATAAAATTTCTAGTTTTATAACAAAAACCTCAAACCTTAAAACATATAATTAAATACAAATAATGTTAACAATTAAAATATAGCCTTGAACAAAAAATATTTATTGTAAATCTTGTATAATCAAGTAAATATACAAAATTATAGTAAATGTACATTAAATAAATGAATGAAATGAAACATCGAACTTACAACAGTTGAATCTTCCTCAAACTGACCGTCACTGTGAACAGATGAGCTCTCTTGCACGAGTTCAGGCATAGGTGGACTCTCCACAGCTGATGACTCTGACTGGCTCTTGCGCTTCTTGCCACCTGACACTGGATCCTTGGCATTCCTGCCTCGTGTTTTACGATTCAGTTGACTGCCAGTTGACTAATATGAAAAATGTTATCATAAAAATAAATGATGAAGCTATACAAAAATATAGTCACAAGAGATTTAACACAAAGCATGCAATCACAACAAAAAATAAATAATTAATTATTGAGATATTGATTCTTGAAAATTGGCAGATAAACAACCTAGTGAGAGAGTTTTGAAACTATTGATTCCTAGATATAATATATATTCCTGAAAGTGTCAGATATATGAATCGAGTCTGATGGATATTTAATATGTTGCTTACCAATGATACAAAGATATACAAATATAGAATTACTGACAGCAATTTAATAAAAAAATGAACTTGATAACGTGCATCTCTTGAAAACAGTGTATATATCTCATTAATAACAAGAAATTAAAGAAAACAAACATTTACAATTATTATGCATATTACAAAATATTAAAAAGTAAAAAATATTAAATTACAAATACTTACACTGATGCTACTCTATCTTAAACAGATTAATTCAAATAGCTTTTGACAAATTTTAATGGTTTCTAGTGACTAATGTTAAGTTTGAGTCACTTATGTAATCAAGTATGTGCAGCTTACTAATAAAGTGTCTTCCATACGTTACAATGCTATGAAACAATCGTCTAAATTTATGAATGCAAATGCAAACTTACACTGGTATTATTTGACTCTGATGCACTCACTGGTTCATTCTTTTCCTTGGATGATTTACCAAATGATCCAAAGTTTGACTTCTCCACTCCAGATGAAAGTTTACCTTCAGATTCAGAATCCTTCTTCAAATCACTTTCCTCTACCTCATCCTTCTTGTCCTCCCTTCCTCCCTCCTTATCTTTCCTCTCTCCTGCCCCTCGGCTGCTTCGACCTGAACTTGAATTTGATGAATCAGACGCAAGATCATCAGGCAAGTCTGCGGACAAGTCCACTTTCTTGTCTTGATCTGAGTAACGCTGCAGCCAGGCCTTCTTAGTGTGATGATGACTTGATGACGTCATCTGAGGGGAGGTCTGGGCACCAGGGGGAGGAGTTTGAGATGAACTGAGAGGCGGAGAAGGAATGGAATGATGACCAATAGCAGTTCTTGTTACAAATAAAGGCTGCTCAATTACGGAGCTCATAATGCTAGATGTTATGGAATGATTACTGGGCGATTGAATTACACCCGAGACCTGACCAATAGCAGAGAAAGAAGATGAGACGGATGTTTTAAACTGACCAATAGAGTTGCTTGTAAGAACACAAGGTGGAGACCGACTAAACCCCGCACAAGACGAAACGGATAGAATCCGCTCGCAAGCTGTTAGGTTTGATTCATTGGAAGTCTTCCAATCAGATGTCTCCATTTTACTTGAACTTGTAGAACTCAACCTATTAAAACTCATATCTACGCTCCCATTTGGCATCGTGCCAATTGGCACAAAGCCAAAATTTCCACCACTAGGCCCTTTTCTAAAATTACTACTATCTGAATCAACTTTAGAACATTCCGCTGGACTTGTGGAATCTCCAGAACAAACTATACGTCTCATGGCATTCTCAACAACGCGTCTCCTTTCATCAAAAGCGCCTTCAAGAAAAGTTGAAGTTTCCTTTTTAGGAACATCATTAAAAAAAGCATTCTGAACAGCAATATCTACAAATGATTTGAAACTGTCAACACAGCCACCATTAGACAATAACAATGCTTTACCACTATTATCACCAATCGTAGAAGTCGTTTCATTACAAATAACCGAAGTATTTGATATATGTGAATTCCCTGCTAAATCTTCATTTTTTGATTTATTTTTTCTAATTACGGGAACTGAATCATTTCTCTTCCAGTTTTCTTCATTGAGCCGCGATGTTTTTAACTGAGAGGGATCAGAAAGACCAGATGGGAGACTACCAGCAAACTGAGATGATGAGAAATCTGAACCATTTACATAGAACCCTGGAGGTCTACCAGAAAAAGGTCCCATTTCCAAAGATGCACTGAGATGCATTTTGTGATCGTGGGGTACACCACCTGAAGGTTTCAGAGCATCATTCAGATGAGACCCATGCCTTGCAGGGCTCCCATGGTGCGACATTACCATAGAAACAGCTGCAGTAGCCGGAGAATAGAGTGGATTAGGAACCAGACCTTGTTGTATGAGATTACCAACAGTAACGCACTGCGCACTCTTTGGTCCACGTGAGTTGGGTCTTTCCACTGATGAACTCAAACTCAATGGATTAGAGTGCAGGGATTCAAATCCAATTGGGTAACTTTGGGGCTGTAAACCGTTATCACTCGACAATCTGTTTCCCACCAACCTGTCAACTCTTTGTCTGGGATCAGTTGCAGCGCTGCCAGGTCTTGGGCTGCCTCCTGGAAGCAACTGGGAGGGCACCGTGGCAGATGTTCGGTGATGTTGCCCAGATGTACCCAAAGTTATACTTCCACCAGAACGATAAACTTCTCTCGGTGGCTGCTCGATGTTTTCACGATTCTCGCGAAGTGGAACATGATTCAAATCTTCACGAGCGTCACTTTTCTGCAACTTTTCGCGTGTTCTAAAACCTTGATGAGTAGTCTCTGCAGATGGATAATCAGATGATGATTTTAGAACTTCATATTTCGTTTCCATTTCAGAGTTTCTCATTCTGCTTATACGCGCATCACATTTATCTGAAGTAAAACTGTCTGCTTCTGTTTTTGGAATAACCATTCCATTAGTTCTCACCAAGGACATTTCTCTTTCCTCATTTTTTACCCCCCCACCACTCAGCTGATCCACAGAGAGGTACTTAACTTCTGGTTGGTAGCCGTACAAGTTGAACTTCATCTCAGAATGACCTTGCACGGGGATTCCAGCAGGGGGATTTCCCATTTGAAACTTTGGTTGTTTGATCGGTGAACGCGGTCGAGAATTTGGTCGAGCATCAAAAGTTGCTGGACCGCGGTCAGAAAGAGGATTCTGCTGTCGTTCTATTTTCACGCGATCAGTGAAAGGATTGAGTGAAGGAGCGGAATACGTATAGCCAGGCATGGCGACCTCCATCGGCTCTACCTGAAATCAAGGACAAAATATTAAAAATGAAACAGAAAAACAAAAATTAATATAGAATTATATATGAATTTTATTTGCAAAAAAGCAGAAAATATAAAGCAAATAAATATAAAAATCAAATAATCACACAGTCAAATTTAAATAATAGTTAAAAGTTAAGTTAAACGTCATGTATTACCGTATTTTAACGATGTCTCAAACGTAGCTATCAATTTAAGCGCCTTACTAAAGGGTGCAGCAAGTTTGAGAAATAGTGAGCTTTCCGAGATTCGAACCCGGACCCGTAGCGTCCGAGTCCAGTACTCTAACCACTTCTCTAGCGAGCCTAGTTAAGTTCATCGCGTAGTGCTCTGAAAGACATTTACATTTATTGTTAAAAAATACAAAACTAAATTGTTAAGAAGCCTAAGATTTGATTTGTAGATGCAGTTATAAATGTATGCAGATTCTCTCCAGGCACTCAACGACTTGATTACGGTAGCTCGAATGTTATTTCACTGACATTACATTTATGAACACATTTTAAATTAAAATATAAAAAGTACCGTTACTGTATTTCATCGAATCAAGTTTTCTCCCTATAGGAATCCGGGTAAAAAAAGCCACGGTAAAAAAAGAGAGTGGTAAAAAAAGCCATAAAAATGAGACAATAATTTACATTAGATGTTTTATTTTAATTTTATGTTAAAAGTCCAGGGTATATACTTTATGTTAA
>JAQIXG010002849.1:0-16471 GCA_034700105.1 Oconnorella tubifera
ATGTTTAACTTTTACCTTTACATTAATGCTAACATAATGTTTTACATTGTGTTCGGAATTCCTAACATTAAAAAAGGTGTGCGTTAAAAAAAAGTACACTTTTAGCATTTATATATCATTAGGAATATTTTACTTGAATCTATATGGTTTAGTGTTTTTAATATGAGAATGACATTAGTTGTAGCTTCAAATCATTGTTCCAGTATTTGCTTTTATTATTAATTGTGACTGTTTTAACGAATTACCGCATAAGTTTTACATTTGTGATTGGTTACATTTTGTGATGTATTTTAACACTTTTAAACCTTTATGTTAAAAAGTATCAAATTGAATCATTCACATTAATACGTTTGCTTAATCATTGAGAAGATGTAGTATTTAATTGCAAATTTTCAAGATACACACCTTTTATAACTTAATAATTTTAGTATATAATGGTAGACGGAGTGTACTCAGTGATTATTAGTACATATATTTTGAACAGTTTGAAGTTTATGCGCAAAAGTAAATTGTCAATTGTGTTATCAGTAGAATGTTAATAAAGTTTTATGAACTATGTTATTATAGTACAGATTTAATTGTTAAAATGATTCATAAAGATTATAACATTGTCATTTATATTATAATGAGTTAAGTCTTATACAGTTGATATAATGGATGTAATATTTTGATAATTTAGATAATGTAAAATCTATACAGGGAACAAGGAAGGAAAAATATTGTTTTTATTTGATAATCAAACTTGAACGATATTTCTAGTTTTAAATGCTAATTTGAAATTCTAATAATTGTAGTTTTGCTGTATTGTGTTTAATTTTATGATAATTTCCAGTAGTAATTTAATTGAATGGCTTGACATATTTTATTCTTTTGTATATAATTATATTATTTGTCAATGATAATATACATTGTACATGTTTTATTGGTTTGTGCTTTTTAAATAATAAATTTGAATATTTAAATTTGTGTCATTTGTGTTACCTTAGATAAAATGCATCAGCAAAAATTCATAAATTGATATAATTTTTTGAAAGTTTAAATAACTTGTTAATATAAAACTAATAAGCTTAATATCCGTTAAACTATTATTTCACTGGAGAAACAGCTATCTTTCAATAAAGCTACAGGGCTAGTAGATCTGAGTTTTAATCGATTAAATTAATCTTTTAACGAATGTATCAATCATTAATGCTAACTTAAGTATGTGACTATAAATTTAATGCCATTTAAAATCAAAAACAAACTTTAGACACTCGAAGAAAATTAAAACACAGTTTTCTTAATTGGATAAATGAAAATTTAACTTAATAATGTATTGATAGTGAATCGTAGCTTATTGTAATGAACGTTATTCAATAGTGTGTATTATTGATTACAATGACGGTATATTAGCTGTCATTATTGATATATAATATTGAATAAAACGATTTCAGTTATGTATTGAGCGCTCATCACAAGATATCCGCAGCAGATGTTAAATGTACACTAAACTTATAATGTACCGTACAAAATGTCACGATTTAATACGATCTTGCTGCTAACTTTAATAAGCCCTATTCCTAGAAAAAAACTTCGATCTATTTGTGTAATTTTAATTAAAGTTTTCGAGGCTTCAACTTTAATAATTTAGTCTTTAGAATTTATGGCAGCTGTGAATAATTTTGCTGTTTGTAATGAATGACAATTTGTACGATAGAGAGGGTGACAAGTAAAGTTGCAATAGCGAACCCGGTGACTACCATGCTGTAAACAAAACTCTTCTTCTCGTACCACTGGATTTTCTTCTTGTCTTTATCCTTGCCAGTAATTTTGTCATTATCACGCGTAGTTCCTGATCAAAGAATATCACAATAATAATAGAGTAATAGACATTGTCATTTAAAAAATAATATAGTAAACTAAATAGGCTTATTATTATAGCGCGCTATATATTGTTATGAATTAATTTCAGGAGTCTAGCAAATCATCAAAATTATGTTTTGTCATAAGACTCATCACAGTGCATAAGCTCATGTGATTATATTTGATAAAATTAGTTAGTTTGCTAAACGTAATACTGTAATAATGCAAAATAGTTACGAATTACAACAAATTAAATACAATTAATTTTATTACCCATGCTATTAACCGATGTCAAACCATTCGTCCTTTGAGTAGAAGTTGATGCAATTGTCATCAATTTGGGGTCAATATAAGGGACAGTTGTGCTCTCTCGATTATCCGCTAATGTTTGAGTGTTTCCTTGCATTGTTGATCCATCAACTGATGCATCGAGAGTATTGATAAATGTTTGAGTTGCCGAATAAAACAATGTGTTGTCAACTATAGTAGTTGGCCTACTATATTCAGAAGTATCACTTGACATCAAAGTGATGACCGATTCTGTTTGGGCTGGCGATGTAGTGAGCACAGTTTCATAATTCTTAGTTGATGCATCATCTTGTTTAGAACTACTAGTTTTGGTTTCTGTTGTAAAATTTAAAGTCACGCTATCAGTAAATATTTCTGTTGAAGTACCTGATGCTGTAGATGCAGTTACCTTGGTTAAAACGCCGTATAGAGAACTAGAATCAAATTCATTTCTTGCCAGATTCGTATCGTTTTCACTAGGAGAATAACTAGAAAGCGTTGTTGTAACCTGATCGCTTGATGAAGCTGTCACAGCAATTGGGCTTGGAGTATTAGATTCAATTAATGTCGACGCGGGTAAACTGGTTATACTTTGAGTTATTGGTTTTGTTATTTGTGTTTCTTCATAGTTTGCAGTCTCTGTTCTTGCAATTTCTAGTCCTGGTTCTGCAGTTGTATATCCAATTCCTTGTCCGTTACCTACTTGAGTGTCGGGTCCAGTCTTTAATTGCTTTTCAAACGTAATCGATGACGTTGGATTTAATGACGTAGTGTCATCGTCACTAGCAATTGTATCTTCCGCAACATTTTTGATGTCATTAACTGCTACTGTGCTTGCTCCTTGAACTTCATTATACGGAATGATTGTTGTTAACATCACCGATGTGATTAGATGAAGGCACAACGCACAGAAAACCTGTGATACTAAACAACTGGCTGTCATTGTAACAAAATTATAATTTATCCATTGTTTCGTCTATTTAACCACTATTGCGTCTATTATTCGAGTAATATATGTTAATTGTTTCACAATGCTACATTCATAATGCCCTTTTATTTAATGTTACATAATATATTTAGACTTCAATAAATACTACACACATATTATAAGCTTATTCACACTGAATCACAATGTCATATAACAAAATCGAAGCGTTTTGCACAAGTGATGCAAAAGTTAAAACTCGGCAAGAGTGTGATATACGGCTTGAAAGTATTTTTGCAAAAATTCGATACAACGTCACTGCAGAGTCTAACTGTCTCGATGAAGCCTTTAGTCATGATCGATAAACTGTGCGATTGATTTTCATTTTAAGTTCACAGCAGCTGATTGTGTTATGATAAACTATGTACTGTAACCTTTTGCGTAATGTTATAATTAATAACCTACATAGACAAAAATAATTAATTTCTTTACTACATTAATTAAGTGCAGACTGCAAGTTGGCCTGCATGCCTGTAGTATACTGTTTTGTACAGTTACCAACAATTAATTACCGGTATTATATTAAAGGAGACCAACCAAGTTAAAGTATATATTGGTAAAAGATGATTTTAATTGCAATATCAAAAAAGATAGTCATTTAACATTTCTGCAGAAGATTTCGCAACAAAATTTAATGTTTGACTGCTTATCATTATGCATTACTTAATGTTTTTAATTCATGGAGTAAGATTACTGTAGTAGTTATAAGATCACAATATTGGTAACTGAAATCCAACTTAAAATTTCAAATGAATCTGGTTATTATGCAATTTACTGGAACTTTGTCAATCCGCATTTTGGCCAAATTTCGACTATTTGGACCACGAGCCTTACTTTTAACACAGTTCCTCAGGATATTTTCACTATTTTATTATAGAACTTTCCATTCCCTGCTGTTGTAATGCTTTGCTGAAATTCTTACGATATTTTATGATAAAACTTATCATGAACTCATGATCAAATCTATGATCAACTCTGTGATCAAACCATTGTGGATCAAACTTATGATCAAACTTATGATACAACTGTCAACATTTTTATTAGCGTTTAGGTTCGAAGACAAAAAGTCGCACTTTCGTCATTTGGTCCAATGTTTACAATTTACGATCACTTGCTGTAAATTAAAGCTCAAAGTTTATTACAAATTCTCTTAATTTGAACTTAAAATTATTATATATTTTATAAAACAGACAGTCAGACAGACAGACAGACAGACAGTCAAAAAGACAGTCAAACAGACAGCATATTAAATATGAGCGAGAGATCAAAGGACAGCAGGGTACTGTCTATACAAAGTCATGTCGTGTCGGGTTATGTAGGAAATAAAAGCGCAACCTTTCCCCTGCAGGTTAGTTTTTTCTTTAAATTTAAAATTATTTAAAATGCATTTGATCTATAAAGTAACATAATAATAATGTAATTAATTAGAATAGGTATGACATTATATATTGATATTAATTTGTATGAAGTAATTTTGTCACATTCATACATACTGTTGCATCAGTTTGACTAAATATGCCTAATTTAACCATTTTTTCTGGTTGTTAGTATAGTATATAAAATGTATAGTATAGTATTGTGAAAAGTATAGTGATTCAAATATTATTGAATTCGCGTGCGAATTAAATTTTCAACAATGGATTGAAATTTCAGAGTATACGTTTGATATTTTGTTGTTGTTTTAGACTTTGGGATTTGATGTGGATACTATTAATTCAGTTCAATTTTCAAATCACACCGGTAGTGCTTTATTTATTAGTGCCATTTTTATTTTCTTTGCTTTACTTAGTTAATATCAGTAAATTTTAGAAAGACACATTGACTAATCGTATATATGTAATATATGTAAAATATAACATAACTCAGATGTTTGTAATATTATAGGTTTAATAATTCTTTCAATGGTATAATGATCATAATGCACATTGATTTTGTAAAGTAATTCAATCTATAATTGACTTATTGAATTACTATACAGATAGAATTATTTTTATATTAACATTTTGTATTATAACATCAAAAATCAATTACTTTTGATATAATTTATGACAAAATATAACAGAATTAAAAAAACGTTTATTCTTATCATTGCAGGTTATCCAGTTATGAAAGGCCAGATCTTAAATTCTGCAGATTTAGAAACTCTATACAGCGGCTTAAAGACGAATGATATCAATCATTACACACATCTACTTACAGGTGTCTTTATCATTTTCATAGACTTTTAATAAACCCAGTGTATTTCTTACTATCATTTCATAGTTTTAAAAAATAAGTGTGTACGATTTGATTACTGCTAATCAAAATGAATGTTAATACAATGAAACATTCTGATATTTAGAATGAATGTTAATAGAATAAAGCATTCTGAACTTGTTACTTATTCTCTTTTATCATGCTATTAACGGTCGTTAGTAATTTAATTTATATAATATTTTATATATATCATTAATCCACTATAACTTTCACAAATTCTTTCTTACCTATTTTGTGCTGATGTGACATTAAAAGCAAATAGATAAGAAATGGATTAAATTGAATGTAATTTTACAGGTTATATTGGTTCAAAGTCATTCCTTCTCGCTGTAAAAGATGTTATCCTAGACTTAAAGAAAACAAATCCAAACCTAATTTACGGTAATACGTGCAATATTTAATTTTAAATTAATCAAATGTATTGCTATTTACAATATATGTATTTCTATAATTTTTGTGAAGACTATTACTGTAAGTATCTGTTATTTCAGAGAATTTTATTGCATGCGAGTATATAAAAAAGTTCTGCTATGTTAATTTCATTTTGATTATCGTAATAGCCTTTAATTAAATGCAAGATTTGTATTTTTCTTTAAATTCTGTTCATTTTATTGATAAGTTATTCGCGTTGATAAGATACTGCGTTTAAAAGAAAACTGGAACTGCTTTTCATTTACTGTTAGATTAGAATAAGCCTTGAGATTCATTTCATTTTTGTTATTAAATTTATAAAATATATCTGTATTTTAATTTTTTATATTTTATTTTGTAGTTTGCGATCCTGTAATGGGAGATTTAGGAAAATTGGTAAAGTTTTGTTTGCTTTTAGTTTATTTTAAGACGTAATATTTGGGAGCATTTTGAATTAAAATTGTTATTTGTCAATTGTATAATTTTGAACCTTTGTTAGGTATATATTCACTAAACAGTTACAAATTTTTAATCAGCAAGTGCTTATTATCATTACATCTATTTCTGTTTATCATTACATTTATTTGATAATAGTTGTAATCTTTAAATCTTTCTTGTAATCTAAAGTTTATTTAGTAAACTTTAATTAACTTTAAATTATAAATATAGTATTATATTATTTAAAGTATTATAGT
Organism: Oconnorella tubifera; assembly: GCA_034700105.1. Lineage (NCBI taxonomy): Eukaryota > Metazoa > Annelida > Clitellata > Enchytraeida > Enchytraeidae > Oconnorella > Oconnorella tubifera. The sequence continues at coordinate 6,478 of JAQIXG010002849.1, forward strand.
TTTGATAAGTATTCTACCTATCAAAATTATACAACAGTTATATAGCAGTTATTGCTGTAAGAACGTATTTGAAATTAATATATAAAAAATTTCCAGTATGTGCCGGAAGAATTGCTTCCCGTCTACAAAGAGTCTATTTTACCCTACGCCGATATTGTCACACCTAATCAGTTTGAAGCCGAGTAAGTAAAATAGAATAATTTCTATTACATATTGCTGTTAATTTTAACAATAAAAATTGCTAATTAATTTAATTACAAATTGCTATCATGTTTATTTACTTAGTGACTAGAGTTATTAATTCGTAATCTAGATGTCTACAGTTTGAGTCTCGGCTGTGTGAAATCTCAGTTTCTGATGTCTTCAAAATGTCATAACTTGCTACACCATTTAGCCAGTTTAAATGTCAATTTTTTTGTTGTATTAATAAAAAAATGAATATATAAAATTAAAAATAATAATTTAATAGAAAAATCTTCATTTTTTTGTTTGATTAGTAAAGAAATCGCTATATAAAGTAATATCAAATAAACCTTACGACATTTTAAGATTTTACATATTTTTTTAATTTAGATTATAATTTGTCAGTATTTTCTTTTAAAATACTTTCGGACATTTAGCTGGTTTCCGATTTTTCAAACTTCTTTATAAAACTATACAAACAAATGACAACAAACATTTTAATAATTAGAAAATAGTTATCTACATAACAAAATAATGTTAAAACTGATTAGAGGGTGTTTCTTTTAGACTTTTAACTGGTATAAAGATAACAGACATCCCAACAGCCAAACAAGCCATGGACTGTATGCACACATTGGGAGCCAAGACTGTAGTCATCAGCAGTTCTGAACTCGGCTCTGAAGAATTCCTTGTCTGTCTAGCAAGCACCTGTCTAAGTATATAACTTACGTTTTAATTAAATTTGTTTCGTGAATCTTTCTAATTTGTATCATTGATATCTTATCATTGATTTCAAACATAGTAACTTGTATTATTGGATTATATTAGTACTGAAACTAATTTGTATTTTATTCATATATCATATTTGGATGCACTTGTGTAATATATTTGTTTTCGTGTATTTTATATCTTGTTAAGTTTAGTTTTGCGATAATTCGTCTACAGATTTTTGGTCTATGATACTACTTCTACGGACATTTGATTTACCAACATTTGATCTACCAACATTTGATCTACCAACATTTGATCTACCAGTATTTGCTATCCTAACTGTAACTCATAAATTACTCATAAATCTAGCCTTAACCCTAACTCTAAATCTATCATTATCCCTAATCCTAATGTTGCATGTAGACCAAATGTCGGTAGACCAAATATTGGTAGACGAAGTGGCATAAATCAAAAGTCCGCAAACGAATTGTCAATGATACAATTACTTTCATGTTAACTGATTTGCTGCAATCGACAATATAATTAATTACATTTTGGTTTATATATTTTACTTTTTTTGCTTTGTTGTAGACGGTAAGTCAACTTTTTTACGAATTGACATTCCCCGGTTTCCTGTAGAATTTACCGGAACCGGAGATTTGTTTGCCGCATTGCTACTCGCATGGACTAACAGTCATCCTGATGATTTAAAGGTTCTTATTTTGTTTGTCTAGTTTAGACTAAATATAATTCATTTTGAATCAAGAATTGTTTATTATTTTTCGATGCTATTTAAAAATACATTTTATGCTTCATTTTCTAAAGTTGTTAATTTCGCTGCGCGTAGTTTTACAAATAGTTAAGAATTGTAAATATTTGATTATATAACTGTGTTTTTTTTTGCAGAAGGAGAAGCAGTTGATATTTTGCTGTGTCATACAGTTCACTTAATAGATATCTTGTTCTGTGATAAGATATCTGTATGATTATAAGATATATCTAAAATGTCTGTGTTGATTAATAAACTTTTAAAGTCTAAGTAAATTTTGATTTGTTTACAGTTGGCTTGTGAAAAGGTTGTAGCAACAATGCAGTGTGTCTTACGAAGAACTTATAATCATATTCAAGGTACATTCAACTGTTTTTGAGTTTTATATTTAAGGTCTTTTAAACTTGTCATTGCATTAATCATCTTTTTTTTTAGACTATAGAAGTGTAGTTTAGTTTTCTTTCTAAAATAATAATTCTATATAGCTCATGGTTTAGTGAGTAATATCATGCAAATTTCAAAATTACTGCTCGCGTATAAAGGATAGTGGTTTGAAAAGTAATAAGTGTTTAAAATGAAGATTTTTTTCTAAATTACTGTATAATCGCAAAGTTGTAAATATTGCATTTTGATGTGTGAAAAGAAAATGACATCCTTTTCAACGATATTTTAATATATTTTTACCATTTTGTACATTTTTTGCAATTTTCTTCAAAATTAAATAGGCCTAAAGTAATTTTTTGCTATGTTCTTTGAAATCCAAATTTTTGGTGAAGTTTTAAATGTCAATATAGCAACGACATCCAGTGGTGCGCAGTCAACAATGGCAACGCGAGAGCTTCGTTTGATACAAAGTCATAGCGACATCATTAATCCACCGATCACAGTTCACGCGACACTCCAATCGTAGTCATCAGTATTAACGTTGTTTCTCCTCGATTTAACTCTAAGTTGAAATTTGATTTATATTATAAAGTTTCTACCTTGTTGATTCATAATTGTAGATTATATTTGATTTAATCTCGGTTAGAGTAATTATTATTGTTTAAATATATATATTATATCGTGACGCATCAAAACGGCCCCGACAAAACGGCCCCGACTGCTAATTATTAGGGTTAGTGTTGGGATTAGGATTCGGGTTGGGTTAGGATTGAAGTTATTGTCAGTGCTAGGGTTAAGTTTAGTGTTGATTATGGTCATTAAGTTAATTGACGGGGCTGTTTTGTTGGATTAATGTATTCGGGGCCGTGTTGTGGGGTACCATATTATATTGTAAATAAATTGCACTGATTTTTGCTCGTTATGAATTATTGTTCCATTTTGTATTTAGTCTTTTGTATCCTAATAGTTACATTTTTTGGGAAGAATTAGTAGGATTATTACATTGATTGAAATTATGCTATTTTAACATATAAAACGGTTTATAAGCTGCTTCTGAATATATTTATTTGAAGATTTTTAGCCTGATTTGTTATTATTTATTAACCAAATTTTAATTTGAATGCATTTTTCTATTTAATTTGATTAGACTTTATATTTTTATAGTCCAAGATAGTTAGAATTATAATGTATGTGATATATAATAATAGTATGTAGCCATAGTATGTTCATGTTATAGCAATAGCATGTTCTAGATATTGCAGAGTTGTGTATTTATATCAATAAACAGATTTTTGCTGGAGTGTTAACGTTATTGGTTTTCAAGATTTCTAGCATATCTTAAGATAATTTAAATCATTTTAAAAAGAAGTTAACAGTCAAAATATCAATATTTTAGAATAAAATAGCGATAGTCTAGAATAAAGAAAAATATCTCAGATTAATAGGTAGATTATCAAGTGCATTTTATCATTTTAAATGTAGTCACCCTGAAACCAGACTATCGAGCTTTAGAGAAAATATGCTCAACTGAAAATTTTATCTGAGTTAAATTTTCATTACCATTATTAATAATACTTAGTCATATTACAATCTATAAAATTATTTTCAATTTATAACAGTTTGTTGTTTAATTTAACATCGATACAAGAGGCTACTGATGCTACTGACGTGTTCAAAACTCGGTGTGAAAACATAATAAAAGTTAACTCTTTATGTTTCTAAAAAATGCACCGAAAAAATTCACTGAAATGAAAAGAAAATATCTACTATAATTAAAAAATATTACGACTTATTATGAAATTTCAACCATTAATTGACTTTGATTGTAGTCTGTTATCATGATCTCAATGAAAGACATCACCACAAATAGATTCGATCTTGTATAGAAGCGCACAAAAGTTTATCTTGTAGAGCTTATGAAATATTGCAAAGAAAATTCTAATGTTTATTTGAACAACACATTTCTCATACCAACGGCTAAAAAACTGTGATGATAGTTGTCATGGTCTTGTCAGCAAACTCGAATAACAGCATAATAATGATGAACAGATGAACCGTGACTTGGTATATGATACTACAACTTGTACTTCTAATCTCTGTACAGTGATAGACACCTATAACTGGTAAGTTGATGAATGTTATTAGTATTGCGAGTAATTTGAATTTCTTAATTGTAACTTCTGCTACCAAACAGTGGTTGGTTGGGGTTACTTTTTGTCTCACTTTGTTCATATACTCGTGTTTAGATGCTTATTACTTTCATTATTCAGCTCGAGATATCTTTATAATACATTCAGTTTACTACATTTAATTACAAAACGTGTTATGAATATTTTGAATTGAAGGTTTTAATGAATTGTGAATTTTTGATGAATTTAAAACAGTGAGATTAACAAGTGAAGATGTCTTATCAGACAACTTATCCTAGCTATAACACAGGAACAGTTAGCTATGGAGGCCATAACCCAGGAACAGTTAGCTATGGTACAACTCAACAATCATACACCACAACTGGCTACCAACAACCTGGTGTGGTAGTCGTCAATCAAGCGGCTTCCTACCCTGTCAGGACACACCACGCCGGCAGGGAATGGTCGACGGGCATGTGTGGATGCTTCGAAGACTGCTGCAGCTGTAAGTTATAATAATTTATTTATCATCAAATGTCTAATGATGTACAAAAAATGCCTGGCGATGTACATATTATGGCTAATAGTAACTTTGAAAGAAGAATTAAATGACTCTTAAGATGAAATTTAATAATTTAAATTGATGTAATTATAATTTGTAGTTGAACAAGCTTTGAACAATTACATAATCACAATTGTATCATTTAGTGTGCTTATTTTTAATGCGAGTAGACCTACTGTTTTTTAGCTATAAAATTAAGCTATTCAGGATTGCCGAAACACGCAATGATAATATTGATTTTAAAGCTATTTTCTTAAGTAATTACAAATATACAGTATACAGAATTACCGTGTAGTAGTAACTGGTTTGAAACTTTACAAATTTTGTAGTTCTTAAATTGAACTACTTTTATCAGCTTTTGAAATTCCATGCACTTTTTTGCAAGTATCTTTAAAAAACTAATCTGAATATGTTTAATCAACATAAAATGATAACATATACCTACCTACCTGCAGGTTGTTTTGCCTTCTTCTGCTACCCATGCTTCATGTGCACTCTGGGCAGAAATATGGGCGAGAGTCCATGTGCCGCGTGTTGCTGTGGAGGCACAAAGTTAGCTGGCATGCATCTGGCTTCCTATCCAAACACCTTCCTTACAGCTATGAGAACTAAGCTAAGAATGAAATCTGGAATTAATGTGAGTATTTATCGATGCTATAACGTTATTAAATCTCTGACGACGAGAATTGAAAAACATTATACTGTTAATTGTAATGTGTAGGTAGGCCTAATGTAACAAAAACTACACAACGAACTGTAATGATTATTACTGTAATGATAAAACTCTAACTCTAACAATTATTTGATAGTACATGATATTTTGGTACATCTGATAATATATTATAATGTACTGCAGATAATAGCCTTTTTCTTTGTAGAAACAGTAGACTTTCATTCTTCATTCAGCCTTTCATTCGTCTATTCAATTGTCTATCGAAAAAAAGCTTTAAACTTTTAATATTAAGCATTATATTTAAGCTTAACAACATCGTTTCAGGAAAATGAATTTCTATTAATCTTGCAATTAAAGAATTTTTTGTCTAAGCTTAGCAAAATAAATCACCATTTTATTAATATAAAAATATCAGTAGAAATAATATATCTATTATATTATTTGCTGTTTTGTAAATCAGGGAAGTATATGCAAGGACGTCTGCGCGGCTTGGTGCTGTGAACTCTGCGTTGCTACTCAGATGGCGCGTGAGATCAAACACATGGGTATCGCGTAGATCACGACCTCATCCCATGTGAAATCATGTCATCACATGTGAAACGTACAAACACATAAAACGCGTCAAATTACACATCAGTCTTTCAATGAAGAAAAAAATGTGATAAACTTAATTATAGTTAGATAACTAAGAGATAAAATTGGAAAAGAATTTTATAGACTTATTTCAATGATTAAATTACTTAACTGAAAAGGTTACTTTTTGTTAAATTTTGTAACTATTTACAGTAGTCATGCTACAATATAATGGGTAATCGGTTATGATCATAATTAATAAAAATATATTTGGAGTTCTTAATTTATGTCGATATAGATATTAAATTTGACTTCAAATGTTTTAAAACCTGTTTAAATTTAGAAATGTAAGCTCTACAATTAATATAATTATAGGTAGGCTACAGTTTAAAACAATTAAAGTACTCATTATTTTCTTTCTAGCATTATTTATAAAAGGTGTTACTTAACAGAATCAAATACATAAGGATATTTTAATTTGTTACTTAATGTCACATCAGCACAAAAAAAGTTCTTTTGTCTCATACTGAAAACTCAATTTACAGAAATAAGTGATGAGTGAACGCTTTTCTTTCAACAGAGTGAAGTAAATGATTTTCTTTGGAAAGATGGAAATTGCGATTATAACTCAAACAGATTATTTTTTACTTGTAAACTAAGTTACTGGAAAACTGATAAATTTTGTGTCACATGAAGTTACAAGAGATCTAAATCACGCAGTATAACAGATTACATTACAATATTTATAAAGATATAAACCTCAGCCAAAATACCATTATTTATGCTCCAGTATCAATTTGAATTTAACAAATATTGTGATAACTTCATAAACAAATTAATAATCAGAAAAACTTAAAAACATTTCATATTATTAAAACTCAAGACCAAATATCCTTCAAATATTTGGAATTATGTTATCAAATCAATTTATCTCAAAGTATTACTTAAATCTTATTAAAACTGTTGCAATCTACCAAAGCAATACTACTAGACGATTTCGCTAATATTGATCTTCCATACTTCGAACAACTTTTAACCATGCCGATCATTATTTTCACACAACAAGCTTTTCAGTATCTTTCCCTATTGCAGAACACAAATCTATCTGGATAATTAGATTCTCATTGAGTCGACAACTTCTTTTGTAACCTGATATTTTCCTTATTACCTAAAAATATAAGTCTTACTTATTATTTTCTTATAACTGTGCAACATCTGGATAGTTTGAATCCAATTGAGTCGACAACTTTCTCTCAAACTCGTTATCTTCTGATCATTATTTAATAGTCACGTTTTATTGAATAAAATATCCAAATACGATCACTTTTTCTTGCTCTTGCCTTTCTTGCCGCCTCCCCCGCCGCTTGCACTGGCAGCCGCGGCGGCCTGCTGCTGCTGCGCTGACGTCGACTGACGTCCCTTCAACTTTGGTATCGTCTCGCAAATATATTCCAGTAGCGCTCTTCCTGCAAGTAAATAAATACATATTGTAAAAGTATTATAAATATAAAAGTATTATATTATATTATTATATTATACTATTATATTATACAAGTAGTTTTAATATAAAGTATAATTAAATAAAATGATGACATCATTTTTGTTATTTAATAAATAGACAAAAAATAAAATTATAATTTTATGACTAAGAATTGACAATCCTTACTGGAAGGGAATTGAGCCATTACCGGGGAACCGTCATCCTTTTTTAACTGAACCCTAATTCTACCGCGGCAATTACGGTCCACCTCTCTCGGGTAAATCTTATTCTATTTCACACCAAAAAGAAAAAACACCAAGTTATTATCATAAACAGAAAATTATAAACAAGACTCTAATTGAAACAATACGGTTATAAAAGGCTCATTAGAGAAGTGGCTAGAGTGCTGGCTTCGAAATTGACAGGTCCAGGTTCAAATCTCGGATAGCACACTATTTCTCAATCTAGCTGCACCCTTTAGTAAGACGCTTAAATTGACAGCTACGTCTGAGGTATTGTTCATATAATACGATAATATAAACGTTAAACATAAACTTAAAATGAATAGACTATTAACGCGTATAAATACAAAATGATAATTCAAAAAGTAAAAACATAAATAAATTTCCTTATCAGCAAAAAAAGAATAAAATCGCTACAATATATAACACCAGAAATATTCGTTAATGAAATATTGAAGCATGAGTTGTAAGCCGGTATAGAATTTTGCAATATAATTAAATTTTTTTTTCATAAATAAGACTGAAATCAGAAAAGATTGAACGCACTTCAATGCCTAGGGTTAAACCTGCGGCTGCAATAACATCCCTAATCTCAGCTGGCTGGGGATTATCAATCGCCTGCAAATAGAATCAAACACAAAAAAAACTTTTCAAAATTTATATAACTGTGAATTGTAATCTAAAGCAATACACAATAATATAATATGTAGATAACTGCAATGAAATTGAAATAAATGACAAACTTTTCTACAGAATAAATATCTATTAACATATTTTATGTAAATATAAAACAAACCTTTGCTACTGGCACTTGCCTTCCTTCAGATAACTTTTTCCTACTATTTAAATAAGCCGGATAAATACAGATCCATCTGAAAGAATGAATTACTGAACTTATTAAAAGCAACAACCGTGACTATGAATGATAATTCATAGTCATGATTGTTAATGATAATTAAATATCAATGTTATAAATTTGATTAATCAAAATAACGAAATCACTAATCAACCTGATTCGAGCTGATGTGATGTTAAGTAAACATCAACCCAACCCTTATTAGTTAAACGTAAAACAAAATTAAAACGAAATAACCCATATGTTTACGTTCTATTCCATTCACATAAAATATCTCTCGTGTAAACTAAACTTTCCAGCTTAAATTAATGCAAAAATGTAACAAATAACGGGTCAGGGGAAGGGGAGGGGGGGTACAGACCTCTCCCTTTCCGAGTGACCAAAGTCGGGGTTCCATGTACGAGGAGGGACGGCCGCAGTGGCCATTGAACGACGGAGAAAAAAAAACTTGTAGAAAATGACCTAAACACGAGAAGTACGTCTCACTTGGTATAAAATACAAAGTCTAGTACAATGTTACTTTATTTACTTTAATTTGCTTTAATTTGGTTTACTTTACTTTAATTAATTAAGTTTATTTAGTTTTTCTTACTTTAATTGATTTTAATTTGCTTTACTTTGTTACTCTAATTTACTTTAATTTGCTTTACTTTGCATTACGGCGTTACTTTAATATACTTTAATTTGCTTTGTTTTGTTATTTTAATTAGCTTTAGCATTGCTTCACTTTTTGTTACTGTAATTTACATTCATTTGCTTTGCGTTGTTACTTTAATTTTCTTTACTTTGTTACTTCAATTCTTTACTTTTATTTAGCCTACCTACCCATCGATGCTGTAAGATTTTGTAGGGAACTAGGGGTTGATGATTCGGGAGCAATTTTAAAATTTATTTTAATATTGTCATTAGATCCAAAGTAATTTGAATATTGATTAGTGACTGATTTCAGTAATTTATGAAAAATTATTACCAGTATCGAAATAATATCTTATAATCAAAATAATAATTAGAAATCATCGAGCAATTTAAAGATTGTTGACGAAATTGCCGATCTCTAATTGATTTGCTAGTCAGATACGCACAAAATTGTATACAAGCATTATTAATTTTTTTGCAATGGTCAACAAATCCTTGTAAATTCGTTAAATTATAGTTACTTTTATTTGCGTTGCATTATATCAAGTTATTTTAATATGTAAATATGTTTCTAGTACCATCGATTCATCAATCAATCTTTAGTCAACCAACCTCTTTACAATCAACAATGCGTTGTGAATTATTCTTCAAATTAAACTCAGCAATGTTTCCTATCAAATCATCATCGAACACTATTTACTTTCTTGGCGTCCGGTTTTACGTCGTGTATTCCAGTTTACATTCACATTCACATTCAGATTCGATTTTAAAAAAATCTGCAAGTTTACGCTGTCGT
>JAQIXG010002850.1:0-16467 GCA_034700105.1 Oconnorella tubifera
CCCTTGTCCCCCTAAGTATTAATTTTTAAAGGACACTTGTAGTTTGTTCCCCCCAAAGTCTTGTCCGTTTAAATTATGAATGGCGACCACTGCTTCGCTGTAATTGGCCATTGTAACGAAACCATAGCCTGTTGAAAACACAACACAGTAGAGGCATAAGATGTTAAATACACACCATAGTTGAGGGATAAAATATTAAAAACATATCACAGTAGAGGCATAAGATGTCTAAAATACAACACAGTAGAGAATAACTTGTCTAAAATATAACACATTTACCTTGGTAAAACTCCTCACACCGCAGAGGTATAACTTGTCAAAAACACATAACAGTTAAGGCATAAGATGTTATAAATCCCACACAGTAGAAGCATAACCTGTCAAAAACCGCTACGTCTGAAAGGTCTTTTCGTATAATACGGTAATCCAGACGTTAAATATAACTCGCTGCTGCAACCTTTAGCACAGCACCTAAGTACTTAAATTGACATCTACATCTGAGACATTGAGAGCCTTCCACTCACCTTTCCCCTGTTTCTTCTCTCTATCCCTCACCACGCTCACTTTCAGCACCGTCCCAAACGGTGAAAACATTTGCCACAAACTGAACTCATCCGCCTCACTCCCGATATTGAACACGAACAAAACAAACCCCATTTCCGAGACCGCCCCCGGAATCATCTGACCCCCGAGTGCGCCCCCGACCATCGGATTAAACCTAGCCCTGACTTGGTTCCTCATGGGCCCCCCGGTACCGAACGCCGCGTTATTGAAAGGGGGAGGGAGGGAACAATTTCCCCCCAGGGGGAACTGTTCGGTGTAGCCCAGGGGAACGTTGGTGGCTGAGACGGGGGCCATAGGGTTGGGGCGCATTTTCAGTCGGTTGTCCTCAGCAAATTTAACGCTGAGGGGTTGGGTGAAGCCGGGCGGGGTGGTGTTGTCGGTGTTTGAGAGGGCGTCTTGGGCTTGCTCCTTGGTGCTGAATAGAACGAAGCCAATGCCGCGGGAGAGGCCGGATTGGTCGGTTAGAACGCGAGTCTGGAGAGAGAGAGTGTGAGAGAGAGAGAGAGAGAGTGAGAGAAAGAGAAAGAGAGAGAGAGATGCAAATAGATAGAGATGTACAAAACCAGAAGAAAAAGATAACAGACAAAGACAGTGACTGGTGTAACAAAATGTTACATCAAAAATAAAGACAATTAGACAGACAGACAGACATACAGACAGATAGACAGCCAGAAAGATAGAGAGATACAAAGAAAAAGACAAATGCAGGCAGTAACTCAGATAAAAGATAGTTCTAGAAAGTAAAAACACTAACTTCCAATTACCATCAAACACAAGGCCCCCCCCTTATTACCTGTACAATATGACCGTATTTAGAGAACATATTTTCCAGATCCTGTTCAGTAAGATCTTTAGGAAGATGTCGCACGTAAAGATTTGCCCCCTTAACATTCTCTCCCTGTCGCGCGTACGACACCTGCATGACACGAAAAAACATTTATCATCCCGCGAACAAAAACTGTAAAACACAAAATAATAGTAAAACCGCAGCGAGACGAAACAAATAATGTCTTCAACATTTCGACAAAAATAAATAAATACGTCTACAATTCAGTTAAAAAAACTAACTTAAAAGAGCAAATTAAAGCTTAAAAAATACAAATTAACAACAAAAACAGTAAAAGAGTCGTCAGTCGTGTAAAAAAGAGTCTAAAATTAATAGAAATAGTTTTAGAAATAAATGTACAATGAAATATATAAACAACCACCTTGATCCTCTTATGTTGCAACTGATACCCGTTCAACATCTCAATAGCCAAGGCAGCCTCCTCCTCTGTCCCGTAATCTATAAATCCAAACCCGTAGCTGTAACCCGACGACTTATCCCTGATCACCTTCGACGCGGTAACCACACCGGCGGTAGAAAAGAGCTCAGTAAAGTCGGAGTCAGTAAAGTTCTGCGGTAAATAGTTGACGATGAGGTTGGTTTTGTTGACCGGAGCTGGTGAGTACTTGGCTGACATGGTATTTGAGAAAAATGTGTGGATGGTAAATTGGGTAGGGTATGTACGGTGTATACTAATTTGTACTTAGAGAAGGTATGTCCTTAGGTAAGGTATGTACTAGACAGTGTACATAGAGTGTACTTTGGATGTATGTACTAGCGAGTGTACCTAGAAGTGTACTGCGGAAGTGTATGGATGATACGAGATTGTACACAGAATTTACTAGGAAAGCATAGGCAAGGATACACAGAAACTGTACTTATGAAGTACACAGAATACACACAGAGACTGTACTTGTGAAGTACACAGGCATACACACAGAGTGTGTACAAGGGCGGTATAAGCAGGGATACACACAGAGTGTAGACAAGGACTGCAACTAATTAATCTAATTGATTAATCTAAGATCAGTTGCATTTAATATAACTTCTTGTAAGATTGAAAATTGAACTTTATAAATTGTTATTAAACGATAATAATTCTTCAGATTCAAATCAATCGACTTAATGGCATTCATCCACAAATGACAAGGACCCGATAATTGAAAAGTTCGATGAAACGAATTCGTTGCAACTCGAAGATGAATGGAAACTGACGAAAATAAATCTATGGTCCCTGCCAGGGGCTGCAACCGTCCCCACACGACAATGGCGAGAAAAAAAAACATAATAAAACAACGATATAATAATAGCAAATAAAAAACAAATATCAAACAATAGTAAAAGCCGTTACAACGATAGAAATGTTTAATAATGAAATAATGCAGAATAATAAGATAATTTTATAAAATAAAAACTGTTTTAAACGCAAACTGCTTAGTAGCTGAAATAGAAAACAGACGTAATAGTTTAAATTATGATCAATAAGAAAGATTAATATCGTTAATATGGCTGTAAAAACTTAGCTATATAATATATTATCTAATATCATATATAACAAAAAACTAATAATACATAAATCATATCAAATAATAAAGAGCAATTTAATAATAAATGCATCAGCCATATTGTAAATACAGAATTCATATTGTAATACATAACTGAAATAAATTCATTTCATTGAGCAAAGGTTCATCTCAAATTAACTTAATGCCTAATATCAAATTAACTTAATTTATGTAGTTAATAATTAACTAGATAAAGATAAAAGGTTCATAGTTCCAGTCTTATATCCTTTTTCATTCAACTACATTCAGTCAACTACATCGCGTGATTAATTGACCCCTGTTGTAATAAATTGCGTTAAACATGAGTGGGTTGATTTTAAGGTCACAGACAGAAGAGCTTATGCCAGATCTAGGCGAGACATCGTTTTACAAAAATCATCCCCAGTCGGGGGACGGGGGTCAAGTCAATTCGTCTGCAGAAAAACTCGCCAACAAGAATCTCGCCTAATTATCATCTCGCCTATTGCAAAGTCGCCTAGTAGTCTACAGAGTTTGAATATCTTTGCAATACAAGGCATAGCAATGTAATATTGCAATATTGGCGAGATTTATATTTGGCGAAATTTTAATTTGGCAAGATTTTCCCAATTGGCCAGATTCCCATTTGGCAAGTTTTAATAACGTTGGCGAGTTTTCCAGCTGGCCAGTTTTTAACAAAAACCCGCGGACAAATTTAGCAATACTACCAAACTGGGCGTTTACAAATCTGACGACCTTTTTTCATCAAATTTTATTTAAATTTTATTTTTTACCGGCGAGGAATTAAATGTCAAAAATTAAAAATTAAAAATCTCAAGATTAGAGCCAGCAAAGACATTTATTAATTGAGAATTATTAACCAATCAGAAAATTTAAAACCAGGCAATGCGGAATTTTAATCCAATCAGAGAATATATTTACGGGCAATATGAGAAACATTAGCCAATCAGAATGAAATAAATTGAAATCTTGGCAATCATTTAAATGTGGTTGGTGGGGCAAAGTGGGAGAAGTGGAGGGGGGACGTGATCAAAAGTTTCATATGGCCATTTTAAGGTTAAGGTAAAAACTCAATTCACTCAAAATCAATTTCACTCAATTGCTTCGCATTAGCAATGACTATTTGACCTTAATCCGCACCTTGGAATTATCGAAAAGTAGGATAAGTTAGAAATGCGATGAAAAGCACAGTATCTAACTCGCATCAAAATATGACGTACTCTATGTATAATAGGATTAGGGTTATGATTATGGAAAAGATTAAGGAAAGGATATAAGGATTAGGGTTAAGGTTTAGGTTACGAATTATAAATCTCATAATGTTTTCATGATGTTTTGGTTTTATGAAAAAAGTTTTTGCTTGTCTAAACGCAACCTGAAACCGTTACATAAGACACTTTTAATTGGTTAATACGATGTCATCTCTCAAATAAAATCATCTGATTGGTTGGTCTTTGCTGGATTGAAATCTATCACAAAATAAAGTTGTTTGGTGATGAATTTAAAATAATAACAATAAAAACTTTTTTTAACTTTTTTGCCTAATTTCCTTTTAACACGTGACGGGGGATAAATCTAGATAAAAAATATCACTTGGTGCTAGATAATAAGTAAAAAATATCGTTTTTTGAACTTCAGATGATCTGAACTACTAATATACAGAATTTTTACTTTACTAGTCAGAATTTTTATTTTTAGGCGATTAGGAGGGATCCTTTTTTTTAACATTGAAATATGGGACAAAATTAACGTCTGAATTATCGTCTTTAACGTCTGAATTACCGTATTATATAAATAATGTTCAAGACGTAGCTGTCAATTTAACGTCTTACTAAAGGGTGCAGCAAGTTGACGAAATATTTAGCATTTACGGGAATCGAACATGGATCTGTTTTTTCCGAATCCGCCGCTTTAACGACGCGCATATCGAGTATTAGCATTTATTCGTTGATTACATGATCGCAAAAGCTGAATCTATATAATCGTCAATTATTTATAATTTATATAGTATTGCGTTGTATATTAAAATATACTTAAATATTAAATTTAAATTTTAAATTAATTTTAATATTAAATTTTAATAATATTAAATTTAATATTAAAATATTAAATTTATATTGTAATATTAAATTTTATTGATATGAATTGACTCGAAACCGAAAGATAATTCGTGTAATTCTGAACTGAGATTCAGCTGCAAGTTTGCAGTATTACTCGAATGATTTTACTTCTTCATTTTGATATCAGTTGTATTTATACAGATTATTTTCTACCTTTATTTTTCACTTATTTCATTACAACAATGACATCATACAGATGAATATGTCAGGCAAGCAAAATATCAGCTTATTACCTGGCCCCCCGCCCCTAACACAAAGATACAAATCGGCATCTTCCATCACTTTATCGCGTAATCAAACCCCGGATAATTTTTCGAAAGTAACTCAAGGCAGTCAGTCGGCTAATAATTTGCCAAATTTTAACCCAGTTGCTTCGATTTACGAATCGCCTATAAATGTTTCACAAAATTATGGCCCATATATAAATAGTTTGCAATTAAATAGTCCGCAGATAAATCATCCACAGATAAATGGACCGCCGGTAAATTGCCCACGTCCATATGGTAATTTCTTTATCATGGGACCTCCCAGATTTATCAGAAATCCATCGCAGTCCTTTCCATTTCCATCTTATTGCGCCCCACCCATTGGATTTAATGGTCCTCAAGCAGCGCAAAATAATTTCGCCCCAGTTTTTAATCGTGACATTCGGCATATGGTTCAGAGACCTTCGTTTGTTTATAGCGGCCCACCACCTAGTGATCCTTCTTTTGTGTTCGTGGCACCTCGTTTGATGTTTAACGGTCCTCCATCTGTTATCAACGGTGATCATATGATGACTAATCAAAATCCATTCTGTGATGTCAATCCTGTAGTGAGTGAGATTCCGACATTAGAATATTTTCCACAAAATTCTAGTACTCCGTCTAACTTTGTTACTGATGTGCCGACTTTGTGCAATCCTATGTCTTTATTGAATGATGCCCCAGTATCTGAGCAAACCCAGTCATCAGCTCTTAATTGTTCCCTTCAAGAAAGAGACTTGAATGTTTCATTCTTTGAAACTTCTGGCAGTCATCTGGGAATGTCTCAGATTCGGGCCGATGCGTCGTCTTTTACACCACGTGCCTTTTCTTGTAATTATGGTCAAAAGTTGCCAAGAGGTTCCGGGAGAGGTGGTTTATTAGTAGGGCAGAGATTAACCTCACCGGATGACGGTTATCTTTGTGAGGGTGATTTTATGTCTAACATGAACCAGATTCCAGATTTGACGTACCAGGAAAGTCCAGCTACGATGGCTTCTTTTGCAAATTATTCCTCATATGAATCGCTCGATCCAAGGCAGAATGATCTAAATCAGTCTGTCTTGGACTCATTTGATAACCTCTCTCTTGATCATTCACGCAGTTTCGAACCAAATTTAGATGAAAGTAGCATTTCACAGCAGAGATTTCCAAGTGGTAGTGTAATAGATTGCACTCCATTGCTACATAATTGGCTTGTCAGTGGTTCTGATAATGAACAATCCCAGATTGTTCACAGGGGATATGATTTGAACGAAGTTGTTAGTAACTCACAAGCAAGCACTTCTCATAATTTGAAGATATCTAATGTCTTAGAATGTAAAGACTCAAAACATTTTGATTGTGAATCTAAGAATGATAATGTTACGAAAACGTTACAGAAATCTATTGTCGAAAAAATTGATGACAATGAAATGAAGAATGATATTTTTGTTTCCAAAAATATTTGTCACGTAATAACTAACGCTGGAGAAATAATTTCTACGAAAAATTCTGATTCAAGCAGCTTAAATAACGTGATAATAAATAAGAAAGTACTTTTAATAAAGGAGAATCTTAAGCGAAACCATAAAATTACAACCATAAAGGACGGTATTGGTGAAGATAAAAACACTGTAATTTCTACTAGGGTCATGCTATCTGGCAAGAAGAGAATCTTGGGTGATAGCAGCTTGTTCACTGTACCTACAGTTACTTCCACAGTTCCTGCCACAACGACCGTGAAATGGAATCTAGAAGCGCCTTGTTGGCCCAGGTTTGAAGAAAATGTCCCACTTATATATGATGATTTAGGAAATGAGACTGATTATGAGAACGTAGATGAAATATCCCAGAAAATTGTTTATAAAACTGTAACTACGGATGAAATTGAAAACTCAAAGGCTTTCTGTTCTAGTATGAAAGTCTCATCAAATAGGAATGTTTTGAAAGTCGATGTGCCTGAATTTGTGCCTGGAGTAAGACTTTCGAATCGACAAATTACTTTATGCAATAAAACAGTAACCACTGCGAGTAAACATGTAGAGCCTGTCCAGGTTTCTATGTCATCAGTTTGTGAATCAGTTTTGCCTATAGTACCATCGAATACAACAGTACTAAACATTTTTTCTACGCCAATTTTTTCTGAAAATGACTCATCCTGTACCATTTCTACTAGTGTACCTAACATTACAGTCACTACGTATGAACATGTCCCCTCTATGCATCCATTCATAACATGCACCTTCAGTAAAATTAACACCGAACTACCTTTGTGTTCTAGTAAAACAAACTCCGAAGTTTTTGCCATTCCACCTGCAGTTTTAGTAGAATCTACTTCAGTTTTTTCCATCAATTCTTCCACAGTCCCTTCTGTAGTTCCTCCTGTCCCTTCCCTTGTCATTCCGGTTTCTCCATCGTCAGTTTCATCACCGGTTTCAACACAAGTATGTAGTATTTATTCTCCTAGTTTTGTCAAAAATTCTCTAGGATGTTTGAGGAGTTCGACGAGCTACCCTGTCAATTGTACGGTCATTCCGCTTAATTCTCCTAGGACTCCACTACGTCGCGGAGTTATTTCTATGAGTATCCGGGACCTGTGCTTTTCATCTCATTACGGTGTGCGTAGCGTGTGTGCGGGATTGCTCACAGAGGAGTGTGGTGCTAGTGAAGAAGTGGCTGCAGGGAATGCGGCTATAGGAAACTGTAAATCTGCACAAGATCTGGCTGTAGGAAAATGTATGGTTACACAAGATTTGGCTGTAGGAAATGGTATGTCAACACAAGATTTGGCTGTTGTGGAAGATGCGGCAACAGAGAGCATGTCAATTATGCAGTGTGTGGTTTCAGGGGACTTGGTAAACGACGTGGCAGCACAAGATGTGTCTGTAGGAGACTGGGGTAATGCTGAGTGCGTGGCTGCTGCGGTTGATAGTATCGCTTTAATGGAGCCCAACAACATCGCGAGAACAATTGAAGGTTTTCGGATGAATGAAGCCTCAAAGTGTGACATAGGTAGTATGATGCTTATAGAAATATGCAAGGAAGAAGACCATGTTGCACGTGTGGTCAAGAAATATTGTGATGTAAGTTAATTTGAAGTTTAGCACCATTCTTTGCAACAACATTTTAACAACTTTTAGTAGCATTGTAATTGTTGTTCGATTACAAAAAAGGTAATTATTGGGTAGATTTTATGTGTCCAGTGTTTCTGTTGCTCTTTCCCTGAGAGATGCTGTATACTTTACAATAAAATTTAGACACAATCTGCTGAAGTCTTTTTTCATTGCCATTTATATTGTAAATGATACCGAATACAGATTACGATACAATTGATCAGTTTAATAACATCCTGTGTCAAAATCCTGTGACAGTAAATAATTTGAAGTAGATAGTGCTTTCTTGACTAACAAATTAAGATTTCAAAGCGTTTTTGCAGTTGTTCATAACTGAATTCCACTTATTTTATTTCTGACAATGTTGTATGTTATTAGTATTATTGCTATTATTTATTTTCTTTGATGTCGTGTTTTTATATAGTCTTCTTCTGCTGAAGTTTATGAGCGGCGATTGTCAGCTGAAGACCACGATAAGCTATTTATGATAAATTCTCATTTGCTGTAAGTTAATTTTGATATCATCATTGTAATTATTACTATCATTCTTTAAGTATGGTAAAATCGCGTTAGGTAGACTCCTTTTGTAACAGTTTGCATTCTATATATTTTCTACGCAATAATCATAGAAGTTGACATTCGTTATCACGATCCGTTTCTTTCTCTTATCTTTCAAAGGCGTAATATGATTATTGTACCTTAAAGTCGAGGCCAAACAGGCTACTAGAAAAGAAAAAAATTGCATCTAAGCTGGTCATCTATATGACTGTTATATCATATTGGGAAATAAATATTTTAAAGTTTTCTTTGGGAAAATTTGAAATGATATGCATTTTTAATAGGACATCAGTGCGTGGTGGACTAGAGAGTGCGATTGAAGCTAATAAATCCTTAATTGAAGAGCTAATGAGCTTAAAACAATATCTCAATGGTACTTTTACTACAGACCAGAGTGCTAAGGTATGTTTCTTACACGCGCTTGCCCCGTCATCGTTCTCAAAGAGAAAATTTATTTACTTCATTAATTCACTCATTCGGTTTCTGCGTATAATTATTAAATACAGTACTTTTTATATCTAATGTTCTTTTGATGTAAATATTTATGGTTTTTTATATTTGAATGAATAACGTTACATGAAGTATTGCTATAATTTTGATTGTAGGGTCTACTTTAAATTGATATTACTGAAAATTTATAAATACTTCTAACTCCACTTATATCTGAGATTTTATATCTGAGATTCTAACAGATAAGTTCTAAAATAGCTTTTGACTTACAGAGATTTTTTCTGTTTTTATTTGACAGCATATCTCTGTTCCATTGACTTATCGCATACCAATCGATGCACGTTCATCTAATTTGCGTTTAGTTTTACTAAATAAGAAAGCAGACATTGAATTGTACGCTACTTCTCTCTCCGTAACTATAAAACAACTGTCATCAACAATAGAATCACTCTCTGAAACGTTTTCTCAGCAATTAGTATCGCCAGTTAAAAGTAAGGAGGTGGAAAATAGATTACGAGAGAGTGAGACTGAGAGTGAAAGAGACATTGAGAGAGATGAAGATGATAAAGAAATAGCTTGCGAAAGTTCCCACTCAGTAGTGGGAAACAAATATCAGAAGGCGATTGACATATCAGCAAAACAGCGCTATCAAATTTCACTAAAAGGAAATCACAAGGTACCACTTGATGCAAATCCTGAAGTATCAATGAAGGGTCTCATAGAAATTCCTTTGAAAGGGAGCAGCAAGATTTTGCCTAGAAATGAGTGTCTGTTCAAAGGAGAAGGGAATTCAGTGGTAGACAGAGACGAGGGAGAGTTTAATGTGGGGGGTATGAGAGATAGGGGAGATGTTGGAGAAGAGTTGTCTGTTTTAGACTGCGGACAAAGGGTATGAAATAGCTTTATTATTTCCATGAAGAGTAAATATATTTCTTAATTTTATGTTGTAAATTACATTATGTTTCAGAAATAATTAAAGTGAATGTGCCAATTTAATTGAACTATGTTCAGGAAATTTGTATTTTGTCATATTTATGAGTTATTGATTGCTAAGTAATCTTAGCTTTCGTTGTTTGAGATTGAGCCACTGTATATTTATGATTATTTAATATTCAGTGTACCAATTGTCAACACTTTCCTTATTCTTTTGTTTAGTCTCCGCAATACAAAACACTTTCCAGTAAGCCAATATCTTCCCCTATCCCACGTGTGCCAAATTTATCCCCTTTCTACGAATCCACCCCAACATCGTGCCTCTTGCCTCTACCTAGTGACAAACATTTATCTAGTGCTGTATCCCTGCTTAGTGCCGAACATTTATCTAGTGCCATTCCAATGCCTTGTGCACAATATTTATCGAGGGCCGTATCCATGCCTAGTGCCCAATATCTTTCTAGTGCCGTACCCATGCCTTGCCCCCAACATCTATCTAGTGCCGTACCCAATCCTTGCGCCACATACTTTGCCCCTTCTCTGCCCTGTACATCAACGAAAGATAATGCATGCCAATTGCGTGCCACTGTTTCATCACGGTTGTCTGATACTGATGATGATGATGACATCTATATAAGTGACGAAGACGATGTCATTCGACCGCCCATTGTCTTTGTTACATTGCCTCAAAGTCCAATATTGCCACAAAGTCCAGAATCTTTACTTCCTACAT
This sequence comes from Oconnorella tubifera, assembly GCA_034700105.1. Lineage (NCBI taxonomy): Eukaryota > Metazoa > Annelida > Clitellata > Enchytraeida > Enchytraeidae > Oconnorella > Oconnorella tubifera. The sequence continues at coordinate 11,066 of JAQIXG010002850.1, forward strand.
CACAACATACGTCATCATTGCAGTCATTACCATTACAGTACGTCTCACTGAATTCACCTACCCCGCCAATTTCTCTCTCGCCCTCGTACACTTTTGGCTATCGTCCTTCCAGAGCTAATCTTGTCTCCACTAATCTGGGATCTCGTTTAAACGCCTCCCCCGTCATTCCCCCAAATGCCTTCCCGAAAGCGTATGGGTTCACTCTTAGTCAACCGAATACATCAGTTTTTAATGTTCCTAATTTTTATTCTAGTCAATCCGGTTTAGTTTGTTCTCAGATTCCGTTAAATTTTTCATTTAATTCTCAATCCATGGGTTTAACCCCTTATCCTTCTCCCGCTCCTCCCAGATATCCCCAAGCTTTATTTCCATCCTCTCTCCCATTTTCCCATTTCACCAATCCCCAATCGGGGAATCCTAATGTATCCGGAGACATTCAAAATTCCATTATGCACGGAATTCCCCGTTTCCCGAATGAGACTATTTTAGCCGCTAAGCGAATATTATCGCAAGACGAATCGTTGATAGCTAGACTAACAAGTTTACTGCGAACAAAACGACCGGAACTTTGTTTCGACGAGTACGCCCTGCGTCGGGCTGTAGATCACGAGTTGGTGCTTCTGGCTCATCTGCAGACTGAGAGAGAAAACTTAACAAGGCTGGGTATCAATTTTTCACAGAGCGATATCGCAACTAGTGTTCCCCATGGAGAAGAAATTGAAACACTGCGAGGTATCAATTTTTCGCAGAGCGGTAGCACTTCTGGTGTTCCCCATGGTAAAAAAATGGAGGCTTCTTCTCAAGAAAGAAATGCAGTTTTTTCTACTGAGGGTACTAGAGATGCTAGGGATTGTCAGGGGGACAGGAAGGAGAGTGGCATGACTGCCTGGAAGAAGGCAGGAGAGGCAGTCGCAAGGATAACGAGAGGGCAGGGGAAGGTAGGGAAAGCACGAGGGGAGGGGAGGATCTGTTCGGAGAATGTGGGGTCAAAGGGCGTGTGTGAAGCAAAATCATTTCAGTTTATGGATAGTGGTGAGAGGGCTGGGTTGCGTGAACGTGAGAATCTGACTTTGACGTCTAACTCATATCATTCTGGTCAGTCGGGTCATATATCGACTTACATGGCCGATGGAGCCAATGAAGCGGCTTCTGCAACCAGTCATTTGGCTTCTGCAGCCAGTCAAATGGTTCATCCAGCCAGTCATTTAGCTGTTGCAACCTGTTACTCGGGTAATATTGCCAGTCATTTAAGCTCTACTGCAAATATGTCCTCTTTTACTGTTACCGGTTCAACTTCAGTTGCCGGACACTTAACTTCAGTAGCCGGACATATGGCATCACCAACCAGACATTCGTCTTCAGCAGCCACACACTCGGCTATAGAAGACAATAACATGGCTGGAGAAGACAATCAATCTGTTGTAAAAACCGAGAATAGAGTTCCCCCGGGATTCAACGATGGATCAAGTATCGGAGATTTATCGAAGTTTGGAGAGAGACCGCAGAGAGTGAGGGAGAGGAGTGCCGTGTTGGTTAGCAGTAGGATTGAGAGGGACAAGAGAAGGAGAAATAATGCTAGTGACACGGGTACTTATAGTGGCACGAAGTTTATTCAAATATTTGTTTTGTATTAATTATTAGATAGTGATTGTTAAAATTATAGGTTAGTAAGTCACTCATTTGTCGTCATCTTTGCGGTTTTATCATTATTTATCAAATTAATCTAAATTTTTATTTATTCATTTTGCAAAAGACATTTTAAACAATTGTAGTCCAAACAAGTATTGCAAATGAAAATATTAGTTCTTGATTTTAATTGATGAATTAATCTGAACGTAATTTAATATTGAATTCTGCGTACTGTTGTTTTTTAACTTCTGTCTTTTGCCTTTCGATTTTCCGGGTTAAAATTTCAGTCACAATTTTTTTATTGATCCATTCTTCTAATCGATTGACTTCCGAATAATTAAACAATTTCGAAACGTTTTATTGATGATGTTGAAAAATGTGGACGTAATCGTAAATGTAATCTGTAGGTCAACGAGAATGTAATATGAAGTCTACTGAGAGTGAGGATCAACTGGGTAAAACATCAGAGGAGGGAGAGTGGCAGATGGTAAGTGAAAATTTCAATATCTTTTAATTTTCATTGTGTTATTTTACGTTTTTATTTTACCTCTAGGCAGTTCAACACGCGTATATGTAATAAAAATAGTAATGATGAAAATCAAATACAGTGAAAATTATGCAGATTAGTGCGTTAAAAAAAATCAGTGATTTTAAGTTATATACGTTATATATAGCAAAAGAGAAAATGCTGTTAGTCGTTGCTGCTATATTTTTCTTTGAGTTTCACGCTTGTTGGGACTTGTTTGTGAATGTATGGGGAAGCACAGGATTTGGTTCTAGGATGATTCGTCAATGGACTGTTCATCAAAAGCAATTTTTACAGAGGACGATTCTTCTTAACTAACTCTAATCTTAACAACTCTAACCTTAACCTTAATAGTAACCTTACACTAAACCTAACGAATATTCTTGACAAACAGTCCATTGACGAATCGTCCTTTGATGATATGTCCTCTTTCCCTGGATTTGGAATCAAGAAGTCCGGGGTTAGAGTCCCCAGGAGAGCTTTATTTCAGACTTGCTGCACAACTCAGCGATATACTGAAATTGATGAATATCTTGAAGACTTCATTCGCAAATTGTAATCTAGACAATTTTTTAGTATAAAGTTTTAATTTTATACTTAAAGGTGCAGCAAATAATTTAAGTCGATGTGTTAGCAGTACTAAATCTTACTGTACTTGATAGCTTTGTTGCACTCTTTAGGTTATTAAGCGAAAGAAAGATATTAAGATGGTACCTTATACTGGGCCCATGTCCACTACTCAAGTGGTGGGGTGCAATATTGCGGCCCTCCCAACTGATGGTGCACTCTCTCGACATCTCTTCAGTGGCATAGCAAAGTCAGGGGCTACAAGGGGTACCACAGTGAGAAGTAATAAAAAAGGGCCACGTTTTGGACATTGACAATTGGCTTAGATTTTTAAGCCGGTCTATTTTACAATTGACTTGTATGAAACCACTGTTCTAACTTTTTATATTTTCAATGTATTGGATACAAAGTTTGTATTTTAGACAATTGGCTTAGATTTAAACCAGTTAATATTTGAACTGTTTCAAACTTGTATTCGAAAGTTGGCTTTGTTTTAAGCCAACTTTGAATAAGAGTTTATCTTTTTCCTTTAGTTATGTTATTTGTAGTTTTTCGTAAACTCTTTCTTTAATTATGCAATTTTGGATTTTGCTATGGCTTCTCATGCTTTGACTTGATTTTAATCATTTGGCTGACTTGCTTAATAATTATTCTATGATAAGGTCTGTTTGTAGAATACTGAAAGCTACTTAGTAGTAATTTTTAATTCATTCGCAAAAGAAAATTAATAAAATTGTTATGTTTTCTGTTGTTAAAATTTGATAGAACTTTCGTTCACTAGTCATGAGTCTAGTTACAATTGCTAAATACTTAATCGTATTTTGTGTACCTACGTATTTGTCACGTGTTCGCATTAAACAGTATTATTTGAAAATTTATTTCTTGTGTTCGTTTTTGCAAACATCTTATTCTACGCGTTATTAGTTTAGTTGTATTTTAAACGAAACAGTATTTGTGTTAAGTCAATATTTCTCATTGGCATTTATTTCTATTGCTTAATCCACTGCACTCAATTATAAATAGATGCAATTTGTGCTGATGTGACGTTGAGCGAGAAACGATTAGACTCGAAAGAATCGATATTTAGTGATTTGAAAACAATTCTTTCAGTATTCGGTAATTTTACTTGAATCATTTATATTACATTATTGTGTTAATTTTATTACTTGTTATGTTATTGTGTTCATTTTCGTGCATTTATCAAATGTGTATTTAAATGTAGACAATATACCATTGTCTAAATTTTCTCAATAATTTTCAAACTTGTACAAGTTTATAAAATTACAAATTGTATTTGTGCTTATAACAATAGTACTATTGTACTATTGCACTATTTTACCCTATTGGGGCTTTGTAGATTGATAATAATTCAATTTCTATGGATATATTAAGAATAATTTTGGGTTTTTTTTTACAACCCCCCCCCCCCCCCCCCCGCCACTAAACTTTCATCTGCTAAAAAACCTATTTCATATTTTTATTTCTATGTAGCACAAGATAGAAGGTTTATACGCGCTTGCCCCCCCCCCCATCATTCCCAAATGAAAATTAGTTACTTTTTGTTTTTATAAATTGAACGTTCACTCATCACTTGGTTTATACACACTTATAACAGTTTTATGCTGATGTGACGTTAAGAAATAAACAGCTAAGGTTTGGTTATTTATAAATTACGTTATTGTTGATTATTCTTTGGACTTTATGAAAGCTGAATTATTTGAGAAATTTTGCCATTTTCAATCGCCATTAAATGAATATTTCGATTTCATGACAATTAGTCACAGGCTATTCATCTAAGACATTTCATCTACAGACATTTAGTCTACTGACATTTGATCTACTGATATTTGATCTACCCAAACTTTAACCCTAATGACATAATAGACCAAATGTCTGTAGACCAAATGTCTGTAGACCAAAGTGTGTAGACTAAAATTGTCTTAGATTAAAAATTTGTAGGCTGATTATTATGATACAGAATATTTTGTCGTTGAATTTTTGTGTTTAGTCTACTGCAGATTAATTTTTCTGTAAAATAGATTCATTTTGTGTTTTTTTGACTTGAATATTCATTTGTGTTTCCTAGTCAACAGTGCGGTAAACATGTATCTCATCGTATTAAAATATATGCTAATGAGAAGGGTACATCAGGAAAGTAGATATGAAAACGAGACGGCTTGGTAGAAGGGTACATCGAGAAGAAAGATCTGAGAATAAGACAATATAGATATTTTATTAGCATATTTTATCAAAAGGCAAGAATAAAGATTAAGAAGTGGCTCGGGAGAAGGGTATATCTTAATGGAAATACTCAGTTATATTTGTACAATTTATTTCGATTACATTTTTATTAAAAAATTGCCCGAATATTTTTCTGTGTTATTTCTTATTCAATGATAAAGCTATGACTTATTGATATAATGATAGAGGCCTGAACTCAAAAACACTATGTTCTAATGTCTAAACGGAGGCCGGACAAAATGTCGCCGGACAATATGTCGCGGACAAAATGTCGTTAACAAAATGGTATGGGGACAAAATGTCGCTGCAAAATGTTTAAATATGGGGGTTAGTGAACTTGGGTAAGGGGTTAGGCCACGACATTTGTCCAGCGACATTTTGTCCCCGTATCATTTTGTCCCAGTACCATTTTGTCCCCGTACAATTTTGTCCGCGACAT
>JAQIXG010002851.1:0-16466 GCA_034700105.1 Oconnorella tubifera
ACTTATATATATATATATATATATATATATATATAACATTATTTATAAATAAAATCTCGCTAGAGAAGCAGTTAGAGCACTGCACATTGACGCGATAGCTCCTGGGTCAAATCACGGAAACCTCACTATTTCTCTAACTAGCTGCACCCGTTAATAAGGCGCTTAAATTGACAGCTACATCTGAGACATTGTTCATATAATACGATAATCCATGACATTAAACCTATCTTACACTAACTAATTGTTATCGTTGAATTAAACACCTCATTAAAGCACGATTATAAAATATAACTAGTCACAACTCAAACCAAAGACGACTTAATACCGAGTCTCGTCCTCTAACTGCTTTGCTAAATGACACCGGAGTGAAAACTTACCGAAAACAAAGCCTGAACAGATCATCGACTGTATCCGGATGATTCCTCAAACCCTTCGGCTCATCGAGAATCTTAAATGCACGCATGCAAAATGCCTGAAAACATTTACAACTCATTTCAGAAATATCGAAATATTTGAAGAAACCAGAAACCCACAAAAAGACAGATTAAGATTTGCTTCTTCAGAAATATATTATACTCAAGTAATTATAAATTTATAAGCGAAGATATTAATATTACAGAACTAGTAAAATATTACCAATATACACTTGCTTATGTTATATTATTCTAAAGGAGTAACAAATCTTTTTTTTCTTGGGGAGGGCCTTGTGCAGGGCTTCAGTGGCCTGCCCCCTAGTCCACCCCCCACTTTTCTAACTCCACCCATAAAAAAACTTAGATTTTAATTTTATTCATTTTATAAAAATAATGAATTTATCATTACCACATGTTATTGCGTATGTAGCATTTTTGTTTCTCGCAATTAAAGTCCATAAGAATTAAAAATTCATATTTGATTGATTACCTGAAGCATTTCAACGAGTATAGGCGAATGTTCTGGTAGACTACCGTATTCATCTACGAGTATACTACCCAAGTACAGGCAACAAGAGTGAGGGAACGTCTCGTATAATGTTACGATCTACACCAATACGATTAAAATACAAATGTTTCAAAATTCAAGCCGTCAATGTTCATTAAAGAAGTGGTTAGAGAGCTGGGCTAACCACTGATATTAAACGCCATGATTGTATATAAAATGTGATGGAGAAAATAATTAATATATTGAATTTCAGTATTAAATTACTAATAAATATAATAAAAATTAGTTATAGTTTATAAATAATATTTATAAAATAATGATATTTACATATATATATATATATATACTATCATAATATAACCATCTTGACTATATTTCTGCTGGAATTTTAACTTTATTCAATCAACCAATCAGAGACTAGCACAAAATAGCAAATTCGCAAACCTGGCCAATGAGAGGATTAAGTAGTACGGTTGAACTGTTGCCTAGGCAACGAACAGCGAATCGAACGCACCGACAGCATCGTTCAATTATACGAACGTCTCTGCTGTACTTGAAGAAAGCTTTAGACAACAAAGGCCAGAGCTGTCAATAAAAACAAACGTCTGAATGCATGAACTTCTAAAAGCACTAATGTAAAATAAATATAAGATACCTATAAAATAGACGCTCCTTGCCGATTCTATTTATTTACACAACAAATTCACTTCTTCGAAATTTGGAAGAGGTACTCAACAATGTCAGGGATAACTGCTCAACTAAGCGAATTAGCGGATGACCCTAGCAGTGACTTATAGGACCTATTAAAAAGTACACTATAAGTATATCTTTCAGTCAAAATCTAATCGTGACCATGAAGACACACATTAATACCCGGTTGTATAATACGGTTTATTATAGTAGATTTATATTGATTTAGAAAATGTTGTAACAAAATATTTTTAGTTTTAAATGCAAGACTCACCTGTACAATAACTTCTTGACACGGATGAACTTGCCCATTTGCCAGCTTGGGATTGGTTGACCTAATTTATAAATATATTGTTGACAATAACTCCATATAAAATAAAGTAACAATTAATAATATCAAAAGTATTAAACAAAGTGATATCATACTGACATGACAAGATGACAGTAAAACTTCTCATGCGCTATGATTCAATAGTACAGATTTGAACCTTAGAGGCTCTCAATAAAAGCAATAAAACGCGATAAAAGAGCTTAAAAAAAAATATATAAATAATCTTATAACTAAATTAAAAGAAGAAATGCATTGCAGTTTGCTTACTGGTAACTTCCTAATGAGAAGTAGACTTATTATTTACCTATTTAGACCAGTTCATCTTAAAATCGTCAAAAAATAAAATTAAGCCAAAGAAACTGCTCGAAGAGTAAAAATAAAACGTAAATGATTGAACAATACAGTAATTACCTAAAAACCACAGCCAGTCTGTCCAGCCACACTGCTGGATCTTCATCCTTATTCCCAGCCCCAATCTTACCACCCTCCAACTCCAGCAGCTGATATTAAATAATTACGAATAAAATTAAGATCACAATTCTTGTCAGAATATAACCATAAATATAACACAAATATAAGAGTTACAAAACAAAGTCAACTATAACATTTTTTATAAAAGTATTTTCGAAAACTTGATAAAAAAAGCACAACTTTTCGATTGAAATGCAACCTTTAAAAATCTGTACTGTTTTTACTATACAAATTATCAAGTTAAGAATATAAAATTATATATCTCTTAAACCTGACTGTGATCACAAATGAAAACAGACAAGAAAACATCAGACTAATCTACATCTTGCAAATTATAACAGCAACTAATTTATACAATTATCAATCCATGCCCTAGCTTTTGCATCCCTTTATCACAAAGATTCAAAATCATATCAAAAAATTCAAAAGAACCCGCTTAATAAAATATATTAATCACTGTCAATAATCAGTAAAAACTCATTAAGAAAGCGCAAAATAAAAAATAATGCTGAATCTTTGATCATGATGATGGTACACTAAAATAAAGCTGACCCTGTTTAAAGGCTCAGCCTGTATGGCGCATAATTGCCTCATTCCTTCTGCAATCTGATCAGCAGACAGTGTGCTTAATATGTGTGCCGAACCTTCAGATGAAAAACGCAAGAAAAATTAAGCTTACAGTCGTAATGATAATGATGCTTAAGCAGCAACTGCGATTTTAACAATCACGCTAAAGGGTGCAACAAGTTAATAAAATATCAAAGTCTAAGTAACTCAAATCATCGATCTGTCAGTCACAAGTGAGGTTCATTACCACTTTAACAACTAATGAAACATTAAATGCACTTTTCGAATTTCTAAAAAAACACATTTTTCATCAAGAAAATAATGACCTTTCAGTAAACCCATCGTTGCGTCGTTACAAATATTAAACGAATCCACGACCCTGACAATCTCAAGCAGCCCCGCGAAATGTGATGCCATCTGATCGGAGCAACGACAGCAAATGGCCTGCAAAGAGTCAGAAGCCACTGTGGCTAACTTTGGTTCTTGTAAACCAGTCAGCAGAAACTGCAACACTGAATCTATACACGGACAAAATATGACTCACAAATCACACAAATATCAATAAATCAAAAAATGTGATAAAAGTCTGGACAAAATGTGGCTAAATCCCGAAGATATCAATAAATAAAAAAATAAAAATATATAAAGGGTTACATTCGGTTTTGCACCTCATTCTTTCTGATTCTATTTGCTTGTCATTTAAAGTAACATCAACAGAAAATATATTATAGTGAAAAATAATAACTTAATTGCATAACAGCAATGTTAAACTATATACGTTAAAATATATACACTAAAGTATAAACACAATGTTAAATATATACACAAATGTTAAAATATATACACTATAGAATAAAAAAGTACAGAAGGATATAATAATTATAAAAATTATATTAATAATTATATAAATTTCCAATAAGTTGTATTTAATCAGAAATTACCGATAACTTCCGGATGATAACATATCCAGTCTCTCAGTTCACCAATCAGCATCATGCTAGAATGCCTGACTGCTAAATGACCCGTGCTTGGCTGACCCAGCACAACCAATAGGACCTCAGGGACTACAGAATTCTCACTGCTACGAACGCGAGCAAAAATTTAAAAAATTGCGATTATTGAATCGATAAGTAATATTTTGTTATTTAATGTTATATCGGAACCAAAATGTCATTCAGTGATGTACTGTGAAAAGTTTGAACAGGTGATGAGTAAACAATTGACTTATAGAACACTGTCCATTAAATAGTGAAGCGCATGTAAAACTTACGTTGATTCTTATTTTTAAAAAAACCGATCACTTACTTACATAGAAGTGTTGTACAAAAACATGTATGTCTCTTCTTCTGTAATTCTTTTTGAATTTAATAGAAATATATTTTCCATACTCAATGAAAACATATTTTCCATTGAGTATTTTATAATTCAATACTACTTTTATAATTTAGGTTATCGTAGAAGGGAAAGTAAGAATAAGAAATAACGCTTACGATGAAATCCGTTTAGCGACGGCACACATAATAAACAGAGCCGCTTCACAAACACTCCATGGAGCACCCTTCCCCTCAACCCCCTTTAATGTCGTAAACATCTGAAAATAAGAAAAACTAATTCCTAAACTAAACTATTAGAGATTTATTTATAAAAGAAAAATATTATCATTTACACTGTTTTCAAAAGGGTTTAACATCTGGGTTACGTAACTTATACTACAATTACTGTAAAAGTATTTTAAAACTAAGTAAAGTAACGATTTTAGAGAAAGATGAAGCAATTATCTAGTTAATATATTATCTACTAAATATATATTATATTATTATTACACGAAGTTGTGAAAGCGCTTATATAAAAAGAGTTAATTGTGCATTAAAACATTGCTGACTATATACATTAGTTTTATACTTGTAATTATTTACTGTATAATCAGAATACTGATTGATATATTTTCAATAAAAAAAGTTTTCGTATAATAATTAACCTAGAAGATAATTGCATAATTTCTCACCTGACAGAAAACATCATTAGCGTCTACAATGAACACAAAGTCAGAGACAATGTCCGCTGATCTTCTACGAAAATCATCAAAATCACCTTCTTCTTCCGGCATACTGTCCTGCACACAGAAAAATAATACACTCAACAAAAGGTATTAAATCATTACTATTAGTTCAACATTTAAATTGTTATTTTAAATCCAATATTATCATACTGGCATTTTACATTTACATAAAATTCCTTTATGCTATACCTATGTTTGTCATCTATGCCTGAACAAAAGAAATTCAATGCTTTTTTGATCATTCATAAAGCACAACAAATAATTTAATATTAAGCATATATTATGCGATAATCTATACTTTGAGCCTAACAGAGAGAATACAGTTCATATCAAAGATCTAGTTGTCAAATTAAGCAATAAGTTACTGACATTACTACAACGTTATACTACATTAAAAAAACTACATTTGGCAAAAAGTGTTTGTAGTAATTAATATAACTTTTTTGATACACCAAGTGTGTTGTCATAGCATTTTCTTTAGATTCTGCTGTGCACAATATCATTTTTATTTTTTATAATTCTACTTTTCATAGTGTAATATTTTGTGTTATTTTGCTTTCATTATGACAAAATAAAGAGGACATCACGGGGAGAAGAAAATCTGTGAAATACAGCGAAAAACTCGCGATTCAAGACCTTTCACATTAGTGTCCATTAATAATGTAAAACGTAACATGCAAGTACCATGGTTTCATCAAACTGACAATGCCTTGCTAAGGCAATGATCAGCCTCTGAATGTAAGGACTAAATAATGAAAGAATATCTCTCTTTGTTTCATCGTAGAGAACTTCAGATAGATGATTCCAGAAAGTAAAAGTTATGTCTGCCACCTGTTGATGATAAAAAAGAAACAGGATATTTTTAACCGCAATAATACAGCATAATAGCATAATCAATAAAAAATCATATAAATAGTGTAAAAAGTTATTTAATAATATGACAATGTGTATAAATCTCAATTAGTGAAAATCAAAGGAAACGAACTAATTTTCATAAAAAATGATAGATACTACTATTATTCAGCAATTAATATAACGAAAAATGTTATTAATAAATGGAGCTTTACAAATAAATGTATTAAATATTAACCTATATTTTTAATAGTGCACAATTATTTTCATTTTAATCAAACATGTTATCTTTATAAAATGCAATATCTACAGGCATGATATAACTAATATATAAACTACAATAATATTTATGTAATTTATAAAATATTATAAATGTTTAAGTACAATATAATATTGCAGATGTCCAAAACATGCATTTCAGACTGCAATGTAACTGCTTAAAGAAACCTGAACCTGAAATATTGAAATAGACAACAGAAAATGATTGACAATAGAATTAACAATAATAAATAAAGCTTGCCTCATAATGGTGATGGCCTATACACGTAAGTAGCATGTCTAATGTTGAGAAATTACCAAAGCCCTGAAAATTTAGATAAATGGTTAATCTTTTATTTGTTTAAAATAGAAATAAAGCTAGCGCTAAAGTGATTAGAGTTTATTCTGTATGATTAACTAATCATGCAGAAAGAAACAAATTCATAATCATTTCGTTTCTTAACGTAGTCTACTAAATGCTTTTACTTCAGGATTATAAATAAGTAGAATAAAATGACAAAACAAATATTTACGCATCGTACCTGGTTAGGGGTTGACATCATTTGAGGCACAAATGTTTCACCCAAATCAGTAAATATCCGACTGTAGTTCATCGATCTACATTTTATTACATTTATATATCTAAATATATTCTATTTCTTTATTTATTCCTTAATGCAAGACAGTAATTTATCGACATAAAATGTATAAAAAATGATACTAGTTCACATTAAACGCACAATAGATGTAATAAAACTCTTACATACTATATTATTTAGTATTTTGCTTGTAATTTACTACAAACTAAAATCATCTCGTTAGCTTAAAAAATAAAGCATTAATTTGATTCATTTGATTTGATTTTAAACATGCCAATAAAACAAAAACATTGTACTTAAAATAATCTTTAAAATTATCAGCAAAACTAGGCTCATATATACGAATATAATGTAAAAACACACACACAGCACAATGCCCCGTGTACATAACAAAATTAACTGACTTATCAAGATCATCCAGTGCTACAGACATATGATAGGCCTCAGTTAAAGTAGACACACCCTCAAATATCGTCTTTGCTAGGCCAGCGTACTTCTCAACATCCTAATAAAAACAATCAATTTTTTTAAGCAAATGCCAGATAAGACGTAATTTTGTAAAACAAAGATATACAAATGCAAAGTATAAAAAAGTACGGTAATAAAACATGTTAAAGAATCCAATCTAATGTTTGAAATTTAATAAATTAACAGAAAAAGCTTAAAAAATTCAAAATAAGCCTATAGGCTAAGTTTACAAACTTTTTTAAGCTTATAAATATGCTTAAAAGCTTATTTAATGATATATTAATAGATACAATTGTTCGTGTGAATTATTTTACGAAGATTATCAGACTATAGTTCGGGATAAATTTACAATGATACATTTGATATGATTAATTGACATTTATATATGTTATGTGTATGTGCATGTCTGTGTATGTATGTGTTTGTATGCGAGTTTATGTATAGGTGTAGATATTTATATATATCTGTATGTGCATATGTGTATGTACATGTGAATGTGTATGCATATTCATATGTTTATGTATATATGACAATTAAAGTAAAAAACGACTTAGCTGTGATTTTTGTATAAATATGTAATAGCATAACCTTAATTATGCGCATATAATTGTTGCACAGATTTATGTTTATTTGTATTCATTTTATTTTATTTTCAGTTATATTCACTACCGTTTGGTGAAATAAAGATTTATATATATATATATTACAGAAACCAAGCACTCGACTAAGTGCCACAACAATATTCCCTTCATCAATAATAGCGCAAACTTAAAATTAAAAACTTAAAAGAATTACTATTCTCAATGCGGTATGATTTCTTTAACACATTTGACCTCAAATGGGAAAATTTTAGCAATATAAATAAACTGAATATTACCTCTATTGCTAATAATGTTGATGAAATGCATTCAGTTGCAGCGTGGTGCAAATGGGACGGGCAATCCTTATTTCGCTAAAAATAATATCAATCCATTTCATAATTAGTACATCATCAAAAGTTTACATATTTAAAATTTGCTGGGTAAAATATATTTGTATTAATGTACGCTGTAGAGACTTCTAAATAAAAATGATGAAGACCTCAATTCTCCAGCCTAAAGGATAAACACCAAAACTAAGATCTTGATTGAGACCATGTTCCAGAAATCAAGACATCTTATAATTCAGAGATCCAAATCACAAAATAATTTTCAAGTATTTGCTTAACTCCAAGGTTTGCTTAACTGTGAGAAGATTATATTTCTTAGATAAAAATTCTTCTTATCCTTAAGTCCCATACATAACATCTTAGCAAAACTAAGAAAAACTTTGCAAAAACCTTAAGATCATCAATAGTCATAAGTTTTTCCAAAGTTTAGTCATGTCTTAGACTTAGCACAAATTGCAACTCAATGTCAGGAATATCTTAAGTTGTCCTAACACAAAAGTATAGAAAACAGAAAATAAAAATGGCAACCAAAAGTAAAATAAGAACTCGGAACTCACTAGGGCGGCAAAAGGAAGTTGAACAAGCGGAGAAGTGAGAACAAGTTCCGGAGGAACGGCCAGAACACTAAGCCAAGAACCGAGACAATGAACAACTTGCGCCTGAATTCTAGAATTATCCCCGGCGGCTCCGTTTACAGCAGTCTATAGAAATATTAATCAATCAATAAAGTTTAATGTCCGTTTAACTGTCGAGGGACAAGGTCGCTGAAATATGCTATTTGACTGCACATAAGCTCAAATTAGAATAAATCATATATATTTATTCAAAACTTTGTCAGGGTGGAAACTAGCCCCCTAAGCTATGATAGGGTAGAAAAAAAATTTAGATCTTGAAGCGCCAAAATTAAGTTTTTTAAGAATTATATAAAAAAATTGATCATGAAATCAATGCTTATTTTATCGCAACATATAAGTATATTAAGTATTTTTATGGTATGGGTTAGAACTAGTGAGAGAATAGTAAAATTACCAAAAGTTGCATTAGCAGAGTTGATGCTTGTTCAAGTTCTTCAATTATTTCCCTCCGTCGGTTGCTGCCTAATCGTAGAGGTCTACTGCTGATCTATTAATGCAGAAAAAAAAAATTAATAACATCAATCATGATAAAAATTTGACAAAAACACATTACAGAAACTTGAATCGATAATAATTCAACCAAACATTTATTTAATCAATCAATAAATCAATCAAAACTAACATCAATACTCCCGCTAATTATTAAGAAAATGACAATTAAGTAGTCAACTAACGAGCAATCAATAAACAATAATCGATAATTGACAAACTTAACGGAATGCTGTCTAAGAATTAAGAATGCTGCTTAAATCTATAAATTATACATCTTCTTCATTCAAACAGTGCAAATAAATACCATAAGCGTAGAAAGATATCAAACTATATAATAGAATCATTGTCTATCAATTTAGCTGCATTGTCTATCAATTTAGCTGATCAATGCGTGACGTAAAATAGCAAATAAATAATGTAACACGCCTCCTCTGGTAGTACTGATAACAATTCAACAAGAAAAGTCCAATACTGCATATTGCTTGCAAACCTGCAACATGAAAATAAAAAGCATCTTTTAATCTTAATTATAATATCATATATATACTAGTATAATGACATTATAATATCCTAGTAAAGTATCATCGCTTCATATAGAAAAACTTCAGATTCTTTATTGAAATCTATTGCATCGGAAAAAAATTGAAGCAAAAAATGATAAATATCGCTATCATTCTAATAATTACAAATACTACTGACTGTTGAATAAGTTCCATCGCAGCATTTTTCCAAGTTGACATCTGTAGAACGAGATCTGAGAGTGCCAAACATAACTAAAAAACAAAAAATCCAAACAAAGTAAATTCTATCAAGCCAAGCGTAAAGTGTAAATAACAAATCGCTAATAAAATCAATGATATATTTAAGTAAAGTTGCACCATATTGCTAAAGAGTTCAGCGTAAATATTTATTCCAAGCCTCAAAAATATTACAACCGCATAGAATTCAAATTCGGGACCTTTTCATTTAAACCAAAATTTATGGATTCATCAGTTAAACGTTCATATAAATTTTTTTGGTTAATCGCAAATAAACTTCAAACAATTCAAAAAAAC
This sequence comes from Oconnorella tubifera, assembly GCA_034700105.1. NCBI lineage: Eukaryota > Metazoa > Annelida > Clitellata > Enchytraeida > Enchytraeidae > Oconnorella > Oconnorella tubifera. The sequence goes on from JAQIXG010002851.1 coordinate 10,327, forward strand.
TTTAAATACACAGACAAAACAACAAATACAACAAATAAGAAATAAACAAAATAAGAAATAAAACAAACTTTACGTTATAAAGTTTACCCTATAGGAGTAAAAAACAGAGAAAGACTTCACCTGCGTCACAATGACTTGTGGAGTCTCGTGGTTAATCTTTGTACAATGACTGATGAGAGAATCGCGTAATGACTGAAAAACAGCAATGAAAATTTCATTATGGCAACCACTAACCCTAACAATTTGTTTTAACCTTAACTTTAATAAAAATTATCCGTCCAAATTGGCTGATCACAGTTATTATCAAGAATATAAAAAACACTTGAATGTAAGAGCATACTGCTTAATACCTGATGGGAGGTTTGTGGTAATTCCTCAAAAGAATACTGTATCTGAAAAAGTTAATAAAACACTCGCATTAATTAAAACATTAATATTGTTAGCATTCATCTAAGTAGTTGGAATGCCGGATTAAGAACTGCGCGTGACTTGCAATATATTAGAGTAGTTAGAGAACTAGACTAGGAAATGAAAAATGACTCGTGATGACTCGCTGCATCTTTAGCAAAATCAAAATACTTAATTTGATAGAATTTATAGACATTTACAAAATATAATTCAAATATCTACGAAAAAAAAATAAAATAATAATGAGACAAACACAAAAAAGTGCTCAATTAAATATCCTAAAGTCATCCCTGCCCTTCCTCCCCCCACCAACTCCTTACTACTGTAGATTGAACTCGGTCAAAATTAAGTTTTATTATTTTCAAGTTATGTTCGAGTTGCAACATCCTGTTATAATTGCCAAAAAACAACAAAACCTTTGTTCTCATGGTCTGCGCGGCAAAGTAGCACGATTCAATATCCTGATTGAGTTGCAGTAGCTGATCTGAAACTTGCCATGCGTATACCTTGTGTGTAAAATAGCATAAAAAAGATTTCATTACAAACGCAATTTTTATTAGAATTAGAATTTACGATCTAGGGTGTAATTTGGGTTTAGGGCTAGAGTCTAATTATAGTTCGCTGTGTAATTATAGATTACGGTAAGCAATCGATTGAATTCCACTAAAATTGGACCGAAATCATTAACCTTGTAATCTTGAAAATGATAACCATCTAGCAAATTCTTTGGTCCAAATACTAAAATATTGAAGTCCAATGTTAAAAAACCAATTTTTCTACACATCCATCAAATCACAAATAATTTATAAAGCCGGGTCGTGTTTTATACAATCACAAACAATCACTTATAATTACGATCTATCATATTATTCAAATATAATCATTCAGCCAAAAATTAAAATTCTCTTAAAAATCAAATTTACCGATTTCTGCAGTTCTCCGAGCCAGAGGGACGCCTTCTCCTTCCCGCCGGCGTCGTCTCCCCGGTACAAGGCGTGCAGGGCCTGAAGGACGGTCTCGAGGGACGGCGGGGCGTCCATGCTGCCTACCCTAAGAGGGACTATAATGGGACCGCGGATCCTCGATCAGATTTAAGCCTAATATATTTGATTTTTTTATAAAATATTTGATTTTTTATTGAAAAAAAAAATCACGCAAAATTCAACGCAGCCTCCATTGCAGTTTCACTTAGGGCGCTTTTGATTATTCGTGTCAGCGCAAAAAAACTGCGTTTTTTCTGTTTTTTATTTCAGGTAGACTTACATTCATGAATAATTAAGCAGGCGTAAGTCCCGCCCACTTTTAAATGTTTGTTATGTAAATAAATCATAAATTATGTTAATGACACGGTCTGAACGTGTAGGACTCGAGACTGCTAAACATGCTGACCGCTTCGTTATTTCTCTTCTCATCGCGAGACGAGATCATCACGGAAGATGGTTTTCAGATTTTTATTTGAAAAATTGTAATAATTTTTTTCTTGTAATATATATATATATATTAAATGTATTTTTTATTAACATTGAAAATTTAACTATTAATGAAAATGCATAAAAATAATCAAAGTACACATTTTTTACTGAATTAGTTTGTATCTATTTAAGCATTATTGTAACGCTTCGAATGACGAATTCGGTACAAATCAATTTCGGTAGATGCTACGTAGGTACACACTCACTTTAATTAGGATTAGTAATAGTTAGTTAGTAATAGACAAACATTAGATATTAGACAACGTAGTACAATGGCAAATAATACCTTAAATTTATAATTTATAGAATATTACATGAAAATTGCCGGACTTATCTTATGAAGATATTTTTGAATAATTTAGCTTAAGACATATAATGTGAAAGAAATTCTTCAGCATATATAATATATAATAATTTAATCACAGAAGTAATGAACAAATCAATCATTTGATAAATATTATTCACTAATTATTTATTTGATTATTTATTTGATGCACGTAACCATGGTTTTATGAAAACAACCGAGAATCTGTCGCACTTTTATGTTTTAAAATTCAGTGTGCGGCGCTTGCAGAAACTAACCAATGTAGCCAATCAAAATCTTGTGTGATGACCCAGCATAATTTATGAGAAATTAACTCAAGTCGTGTTATATTATGTCGACCGAATAATCAAACGTACCCTTAGCAAATCGGGTTGGCAGAACGAGAGTTTGCACAAAGTCGTTTCATTTCGGCGAAACGCGGTGAAACGGTAATGAAAATATTGAAATGGAAAGGTTGGTTACTAACAAAAATCTGTGAAAATTGTTCGTTCGAACTCTTGCACTCCCCCCCCCCCCCATTGATGTTTAAAAAATAAATAGGACATGTTAGCATTGAGACTTTACAAAAACTTGTGTAATTTTTGTGAAACGCGATGAAACGGATAAGGAAGAGGTGAAATAGAAAGGTCTTAATTGGTAAGAAAATATGTGAAGAAATTTCGTTCATGCCCTTCACCAATTTTTTATTTTATTTATTTGTTGTAATAGGAAATTTTAACAGTGAGACTTTGCGCAAACTCGTTTAATTTCGGCGAAACGCAGCAAGCGAAACAAGAAAGAAATTTTGAATTAGAAAGTCTTGATTTCTAGCAAAGATCTGTGAAGAAATTTTGTCCCCAGTCCCCAACAATTTTTTGAGTAGATATTTAAAATTTTGAACGTAACAAATAATCTCTAGCGATGTTATCAATTAATGACTTTTATCAATATACTTAATTAATGACCGTTTGCAATATATTTAATTAATGACATTTATCAGTGAATTTAATTAATGACATTTAGCACTGAACTTAATTAATGATGCTTAGCAGCGTATTTAATTAATTATCTTAATTAACTAAATATACTAATTCATGACTTTTAGCAATAGGCCTATTTAATTAATGACCTTTTGCTATAATGTATGAATAAGATTTGAATAAAAAATATTTTTTACCAAGTTGGAACAAGATTTCAACTTATTAAAAAAATATTTTTAATTTAAATCTTATTTATACATTGAACACTTGCAAAGCTGCTGAAATTGATTTGCGTGCAATTATTATCATTATACAGTATATATGGATATATGTTCAACTAAAATCTCCCGAGATTCTAAGTGGTACAACCTAGGTAGTAATACTTTGGTACTGAAACCAAAGTATTGCTAAATTACTTCAACTCTTATCATTCTTAATTTAATGATAATTATATGTAGACTACAATATGTTTTATAAATTTAATAATAAAAAGCATGATTGTAAAATCAACTAAAAATTATCACATTACAATTTTTCAAGTTTATAAATTCATAATTCATAATTTGAAAGATCATTAATTTATTAGATAGTTTATGAAGTTCATATTACATATTATATGCAAATAATTAGTCGGAGCCTAACATGTATATATTCAAAAATAAAATAAAATAAGTTTTCCTATAAAAATAACTCACTCTCTAAATCTTATTTCAATGTTAGTCAGTTTCAGGTAAATCAAAAACATGCATTTAAGATTACTTATAATAATTATTGAAAGTTAAAAAAATAATACTATGTGATAAAAGAATTTGTAAGTCAGTGATAAATTAATGGGGTACTGGTATATATTTTTATGGGCTTACTCGCGGGCCTTGAGACGGAGCATATCTTTACGGGCCCCACGTTTATTTGACCCCTGTGACATTTTTAAGTACACTTCAAGGCCTTCATCATCATTATCATCATCGCTTTTCTTATCATCATCATCATCTTCGTTATGACTTTTCTTTTTATCATCATTTTTGCTCTTCTTTCTATTGTCATTATTATCATCATCACCACTGCGCTTCTTTTTTCCATGATTATCATCATCGTCGTCGTCATCATCATCATATTTATTATCGTCATCGTTATTATCGTAATCATTGCTTTTTTTTTTCTTGTGATCATCATCATCATTACTCTTCCTCCTTCTATTATCATCATCATCATCGTTATCATCACTGCGTTTCTTTCTTCTATCATCATCATTGTTGTCATCATCATTATTATCATCATTGTGTTTCTTTTTTCTATCATCATCATTCTCTTCAGCGTTATTATCACTATCGTCATGGCTTTTCTTTTTCCTATCATCATTATCATCATCATTATTATCGTCTTTATCATCGTTCATCCTTTTTTTGAGCAGTTTTTTAACGAGGTCACTCACGTCCTTATCTTTCCCGTCCACTTCTACATTAAAAGTGTCCATATTGTTAGCAATAGCCACATTGTTGACATCATCATCACCATTCAGAAGTCCTTTAAGCATCATTTGCATCACCGCAACATTGGTACCTTTATCACCTTTCTTACTTTGTTTCTTCTTATCATCATCATTATTATCATCGCTATCATCTTTCTTGTTTCGCTTCTTCTTATCATCATCATTAGTATCATCTTTTTTGTTTCGCTTCTTCGTATCATCATCATTATTATCATCATCGTTATCATCTTTTTTATTTCGCTTCTTATCATCGTCATCATCATTATTATCATCATTATTATCATCGTTATTATCATCGTTTTTGTTTCGCTTCTTCTTGTTATCATTGTCATCATCATTATTATCATCATCGTTATCATCTTTTTTGTTTCGCTTTTTCTTCTTGTCATCATCATTATTATCACTATCATCCTGGTTATTTCTTCTATTTCTTTTCTTTTTATGATCATTATCATCATGATCATCGTCATCATTATTGTCGTCATCATTGTTATCATTACCATCATCATTGTCATCATCATTGTTATTTCTCCTTCGTCGTTTCTTCTTATGATCATTGTCATCATCATTTCGCTTATGTTTATGCTTTTCGTCATCATTTCCATCATCATCATTATCATCATCTATCACTTTCTTGAGCTGCTTCAAAATATCTTCATCATTATCATCATCATCATCATTATCGTTGTCGTCATTGTCATTATCATTATCATCATCTATCATTTTCCTCAGCTTCTTCAAAATATCTTCATCATCATCATTGTCATCATCATTTTCGTCATCATCATTATTGTCATCATCATCTATCATTTTCTTCAGCCTCCTCAAAATATCTTCATCATCATTATCATCTTCATCATTATTATCATCATCATCATTATTATCATCATCATCATTATCATCATTTGCCCGAAGTTTTTTCATGACTTTTGCAACGTCTTTGTCATCTTTAAATAGTTTCTTTATCAATTTCTTATCACTATCATCAGCATCATTATTATCATCATTATTGTCATCATCATTGTTATCATCATTATCATCATTACGTCTATGTTTTCGTCGATGATCTCTTTCATCATCATTATTATCATCATCATCGTTATTATCATCATCATTATCATCATTACGCCTATGTCTTCGACTATGATGATCATTATTATCATCATCATCATCATCATTGTTATCATTATCATTTAACAGTAATTTTTTCATCACTTTCTCAATGTTTTTGTCATCCTTATATAGTTGCTTTATCAATTTCTTATCACTATCATCATTATCGTCGTCATCATTGTTATCATCATCGTCATCATTGTTATCATTATCATCATTGCGTCTATGTCTTCGTCGATGATGATCATTATTATCGTCATCATCATTATTATCATCATTGTTATCATTGTCATCGTTATCATCGTCATCATTGTTATCATTATCATCATTGCGTCTATGTCTTCGTCGATGATGATCATTATTATCGTCATCAT
>JAQIXG010002852.1:0-16465 GCA_034700105.1 Oconnorella tubifera
ATTTAGAACTATTGTATAATTTATATTGCTATTGCTAACCTTATAACAAACATTTTATTGTTTAACAATAAATTGTAAATTTTGTCATATTAACTGCTTAAATATTAAAATTGTTATCAAAAAAACAAAAAAAAAACAAAAGCTTTGTCAAATTTTTTATTGTTTATTTGTTTGTTTCTATTGTTTGTTTGTTTATTGTTTGTTTAATATATTGTTTGTTTACTTATTATTTGTTTTTGCGCATGCTTGCCTCTTCTCTGTTTCTTTATTTTATTTATTTTAGTCGTCATTTCATCTTTTCGCTCTTGTTTTTCTCCTTCTAACTCTTTTTATTTCTTTTATTCTTTCTTTTTTATTTTCTTATAGATTTAACGAAACGTTAAAAAGTCATTAAAACTGATATAAAATTTCTTATTCTAATCTCAATAATAACAATTATTTATTTTCGCTGAAATTACTTTCATTAAATAAATTCTCCATCCTTATTATATACATAGAAACCGATGCATTTGTTATTACAGATTTTATGCTCATGAGTTTTCTTCAATCATCAGTCTATTACGCCTAGTCTTATATTTGGTCTAAAATCTATTTATATTTAGGGAAAAGACGGATAATCTCTCATTTGAGCATTCGTAATTGCGCTTTTTTTTGATTTCCACTAGAGCGAAAGATTTCTTATTTATATTTCTATAATAAGAACTTTTTGAATAAATACGCTGTAATATTTATTCTGTTTTCTGTACTTGTATATAGTAAGAACTTTTGAAATATAATATACTATAGGCCTACTGTTAATTCTGTATTATGTAGCAAAACAAATATAATAAACTATTTATTCTGTAATATGTCCTTTTGTCCCGTATGGAAAATAAAACGTTTATATTTGCAATTTTCTCAATGTTAAATTAAGTGTAAACATTAAATAATATAATTTCTTTTGTTTGCATTAAAATATGAGTGGCATATTTCTTTATCAAAAGAAATATGAAAGATTGAGAGATCGAAATAAATATAATCAATATATATGAAATTACCAAATTTTAAACAAATATTAATGCCATTCAATAGAATATTATAAACAATCAAATTATCATTATATGATGAATCAATCTATTAGATCAATAATTACAAAGTTTGTATTTAAAAAACGCTCTAATGATATCTACTTTGATCTTAATAATATCTCATCAAAGAGCGAAGAGTGAGAGATCGAATAAAAGATCGATAAAAGTCCTAACGAGCCTTTCATAATCAACTTTAGAGCTTGATTTCTTTGAAATCAAAAACATCTACTTTGTGATTAGAAAACAGTAATCTAGTTTATCAATTCAAAAGAAATATCCTAAACTCTTATATAATATAAGAGTTAAGGCTTTTTCTAAACTTAGAAAAAGCCTAAACTCATTTAAATTATCTTTAAGTAATGCTCAGCTTTAATGTCAAGTATACTAACATATCTAACTTAATAGAATGTCGGTAATTTATAAGATTAACAGCACATTGTGTTGTGTTTTTATTCAAGTACTGCATAACACAATACTGTAATCTAATAATATATTGAAAGATGTAAATGCTGTAGTTGTAAACAGTGCTCTTCTATTCTAGGATTCACCGTCAGATTTAGTCTATCAATATCGTATCAATCATGCGAAAGTATCTTTATATCAAGATCTTGACAATAAAAAACAGACAATTTCGCTTATTGCTTTGACTTATCATCATTTTGCACTGAAATAAAATTTGGCGCAATGTTTTATATAGCAATATCAGAATAACCGTCTAAAAGATATCTTTTATTTTTGCCAAACAATCAAATATTATTCAAACTCCAGAGAGTCTATTGTATTTGCAATACAAAGAAATTCATTTTGCAGTAAAACGCAGTTATAAATAGTCAATATACTCATATATTATGTTATAATTAATAAATTATTACAGGTTAATAAGCAGAATATATTTGATTTGCACCTTCCGCGAAGTAGAACTTATTTTTAAATATTTTTTGAAAAGCATCGTGATGAAAATTACTGATCCAAGTCTAGGCTGATTACTAAATACATTGTAATGCGCAGACATTATTAAGTTTCGGAGGGGGCGGGCGTGCACAGTTATTAAATTGTCAAAATTGTTCATAAATTCAGTTATTTTGAAGATTAGATTCTAGATATCATTACTGCTTAAATATCAATCTCATCAAATGAATACCATTCAGAGATGTTTATGTAGCAATCAGCTCTTTTGCAAAAGTATTTCTTTTTGTTTTATTAATTAAATAGTTTTAACAAATTCATAACCTATATTAGTGTATCGCTCTGCGTCATTAACATAGCTTGAGTCTTCAGTCTGGAAACCATTTACTAGTAACTGCTAAATGGATCCTAATACAATTGACTAAATACATCCATGAATTCCCTGCGTAATATTATCCGTAGTTTGATTTATATCTCAGTTACAGCATTACTGTTGCGTGTTTTCTTCGGTTAGCGCATTCATCTAACCAGACTATTTACATGATGATCCCAAATAGCCGCGAGCCAAGCGTTTCGCGGATCAAGGCTATCGGATTAGATTCAGCATTGAAGCTTGAGACTGGTTATCGATACGTTTAGTTTTACAATAAAGTCGTAGAGTCACGAGTCACTAAAAATGAAGTTTTTTAAATTATTGATAAGCAATGCGCATGCGTCCCAAGGTTTTTGTCTTATTACTGGATAGAGAAAGATTATAGGTGTTTAAGTACAAATAAGTCCAAATATTGATCTCTCTTGATAATAATATCTCTAATAATAGTTTCTTAAGAGTTAAATAATGATTAAAGTCAACATTAAATATTGTACTCTCAAATGAAACTGAATATCTTATACATATCAAAACTTATTTTCTCCGACTTATAAAATTAAAAATCTATTTACCGTCAACTTTCAAAATCAAATGATTCAAATCACCTCGGCTATATTCTCATAATTTAATGTTCCATTTTAAAGACTACAAAACTGATCACTAGATAGGAACAAAATAATTGTCTTAAATTACAGGCTTCAAATTTCCTGATCAAAAATGTGATTCAATTACGCGAGTAAATTTGATCAGCGTAAGTGTTGATTGATCTTATTTCAAGATCTTTGAATAAATATATCACTTCTAGATAGTAGGCCTAAGTATTTATCTTTGCTAAACATTTGTTCAGCTGAAGACACTAAATGGAGATGGCGCTATCATTCAATCAAATCGTTTCTTTTATTCTTTAAGCGAATAATCGTTTCCACTTTTCCATATGTTGCTTTTTGGGTTGATTCGTGAAGTATCCATGTCATTCAATAATAGTATATTTCTGATAAATGACTGTCAAAAATACAATAGATTTAGAAGAATAGAACTAATAAAGACAATTGCTATAATGTACTTTTTGTGTCCACTTTGAAATATCGCAATCGGTATGGAAAATTTAATGTTCATTTTATTATATTACCTCAACTGTCGCTAAGAAAAATATCTTCTATAATCATGAATCTACGAATGCAACAATAATTCATTTTCGACAATGCCTAAAAATGTATCATTCGAAACAGTATTAGACTATTTAGGTAGTTAATTGTTGCAAAAGTTATTAGTCTATATGCAACAGTGACTGGAAAATATGTTATTTAAAACAGGAGTTCAAAGATATCTTTAAATTACATAATTAAATTCATACTGTTTAAGCATAGGAATCAGTTATTCTGTATATACTCTTTTAAATAACATTACTGAAAATCGACTGCAAAAAGACTTACCTGCGATGTTGTTTGAACAATTATTTGAAATAAATATTCCTTTGAAATAGGCTTACAATCAGATTAATAATGTTTTCAATTTTATCAATATTTCGATAATAATAATTACCATCTCGAATAAATTTAGCATTTCTTTCAAACATGTATCGATTGTTAAAAAGGAATCTTAAATCGATTTCTGTTCATCTGCATTATACTTTAATGCAGAATTGTCATTTCTCGTGTGAAAGAAACTTCTGTAATTTTCTGCGAAGAAAAAAACAAGCATTCTTTAAAAACATTTTAGCTACAATAAATACAGTAGTTAGACTTTGATTAAGGATAGCTCTGTTGCATAATGCTATTTTGTATTTTCAATGGAACTAAAAATTTACATTTTTTCTTACATACATGTCTCTACAGTACCCTCAAAAATCAGTCCAAAAAACATTCAAATTATTAATAACTAACACTATGCTGCCTTTAATCCCAATTACGCGTAATATAAATCCGAATTTTAACCCCAATCCTAACCCTTTTCGTTAATAACTGGGGTAAATTTATCTTCTTAAGCGGATCATGTTTTTAACATAACGCCTACTATATTCACAAATATCGTAATATTTAGATAACTTACATTTTCATATCTTTATGAATCTAAAAAATATTTTCTTTTTTTCTTTATTACTATTTTATATCTTTATACAACAACAGCCTTTCTTATTTAAAAATTATTTTTTCATCTCTAGTATCTCGTAGAAATTATCTGTTATCAAAAATCATCTATAATCCATCCAACAGTGTTAAATTTAGAACATTATTCTATAATTATCACAAGATACTCACTGAGTGAAACTTTCAAGCAGTTCGTCTGCACTAAAATTCTATCAGTTCACGCTGCACTAAGTTCCACGCAGCTGCTTTGGTTGCGACTGAACTTGACAGTTTTATCAATCAATAAATCGTCCGTGCGAAACTATCTACTATGTAGTTAAATAATGCTACTTTCTCTTTCCTATTTATCTATTGCATGATATTGAGAATTCGTGAGCTCGTTTGATTTTGATTAGCTTCTAGAACTTATGATTGGGATTTGATAGTCCCAGTGGCGAATAAAGTTTAATTGCTGTATCTCATAAAACGGCGATTAATTCGACAGTTCTTTCAGAAACTGCAGCATATTCTCTTGACATTTTTGACTTTTAATTAGCACAGCCATCTAACGTTGGGGATAGACAATTTACGAGTATTATTTAAAGACAGAAGGGAGGCAGGTCTTCTTATAAAGTAATTTTTTACCAAGGGAAATGGAAAATAGCTTAGAAATAATATCACCTAAATCAAAAATAAGATTTGTTTTGAATTTGGCTAACATTCAAACTACAAAGTGAAGCGTAATATTATACTTATGAGATTTATAAATGATGGAAAATTTCTCTTTCACTATAATGAAATAAATGATTTTTTTTAAGATAAAATAAGATATTCGATAAATACATTCATTCAAATACATGCTTTCTGAAGAATTTATCTCCATTCAAAACGGAACAACCAACATTAAAATGTATATCAACATATAGTAAGTTAACTACTATATTGTCTTTTACCTTAGCTTACTTTTTCAGTATGTTTAAAATACTTTTTATAATACTTCAAACTTCTTAATTACTCTACATATCATTGACTGCGGCCTTGAGCAACTCCGAGCAAAGCCAACTTTTTAAAAATAAAATCCAGAGATTTATCGAGAAATGATTGGTAATAGTGTTCTATTTACAAAGAAAATAAAGATTAGACGTCTAGAAAGTATGCGCTGCAACGATGCAATATTTATCTTGCTCGTTTTGCTTGAGATTAAACGCGCTCTAGTTGGCTACTATAAATAACATCGCATCAATTTCTGTCTAAGCATGACTTTGCAATATGTTAAAAGTTGATTAAATAGCCATATTTACTTATAATTTCTTATATCCTTGATTTTCTTTGCTTTGTCGCAAGCAGATATTTTGCAATTATTTAATGAAAACGTTAGCTCAATTTACATAAGTGCAGAATTAATAACACTCTAATTACTGAAACTTATATCACTTCTAAGCAAAACAATTTCAAATCGTTTATTTACCTCGCTATCTTATTTAGAAATAAACGTAGATATTTTTTATAAACAAACTTCGATATTTTGTTATTCCCTTGAGCTTATTGTAATAATGTCGTGTTATAATAGTGTCACTTTTAATAAAGATCCAGACATTTTTTCATTACATTGTTGTTTTTCATTGCACCTAGCTTATATGTTCTCTATGAACTATTATTACATCAATTTCGTTCACGCGTCAAATATTTCTTTTCATTAGTAAACTGTCTTCGTTTCTTCTGTTTCCTTTTCGAAGCAATTATTCAATGTTTTCATTGTTGTGTATCACGATTCGATCTGTTATTTTCAAGCGTGCATTTATCTCGGATACAGAGTGAGAAATGTTGACAACCACGCACCCAGTGACTTCTGATCATATCCGGTTGAGTGAAGAGCTCTGTCAATCAATGCGTTGACGTGTAGTTGCTACTGTTTTATATTTATTAATAAATATATCTTTATTCGTCATAAAAGACAAGAAATATAACATAATACAAAATAAATTAGTGCAACAATTACAAGAAAATGAAAGTGCAAATACAGAAAAAAATACAAAAATTAAACATTAGGTCATATAAAATACAATACTACATTAGCTATTCGTAAATGCATGCATTATTGATGCTTTGATGTGACTAACTCTGAAGATTATGAAGATAAGTCAACATTAATAACATGTATGATACAATTTGGGTGGTATTTATTTCAAAAAGCTGAGAAAATGAATTTTATAGTCTGCTTTCGTTTCTGTTAATACCTCTTCTTGCCCCTCTATCTATTCTATCTAATTTTCTAACTCTTCTAAATGTATGATGGTCAAAAAGTTAACGACTTATGCTATACATTACAGCATAAGTCAATGAAACCATAAAACTGTAAAACTATTGATTTAAAATAATAAATATATGTAAGATACAAATATCTATATATATTAATCTATAGAGTGACGTCACCCTGTGAATAATGGCTTCAATTTAATCGCTCGGGGAAGTTGTGCATTATAAGCGATCGAATGTTTTGTGTCAGGCTTTGTCTCCCGAGCGTTCTTGATCTAAACCAATTTGACAGTCAATAGAAAGACAATTTATCTATTATTTATAGTTATGATGCATTTAAATAGTCAAATAACACAGAAATATGTTGGAAACTTTATTGCGTTGTAACTATGCAGGTAATATGAGTCTTTTAAATTTATTATGAGTGACTTTCAAATCGTTGAATTAAGATAGTCGCAGTTTTATATAGCAAGGGTAGATTTATAAATACTCTAAATTGAGATAATAATATTCTGATCAGTGTAGTGTTTACTAATGAGAGAATAGAGATTAAATTGTTAAATGAATTATTACAGAGACAGTGTTAGAAAGCGCACAAACTGATGCATGTTTTTAGAAAGTAAATACACACCACAAAAACGTATTATTTTGCAATGCGGAATTTGTCAGCTGTTGGAATGATTTAACTTTTATTGATTGAATTCGAAAGGGAGGAGTTTGAATCACAAGATAATGCGTTTATGATACAACTTAGAATTGAGTTTAGCAGAAACAGGTTCAGGAATAGAATGGTTACTAGGCATGATAGCATTTGTATATTTGAAAATTAAGCAATTCATGGCAGCTATAACCAAAGATTTTAAATTAAACCTAAGATTAATTGCGTAATTATATAGGATGCTTTGTTTTAATGACTTTAAGAAAATGATTACTAAATTCTTTTATCGGTATACGGTGAAAGTATAAAATTAATTGTTTGTTGATAGTACATAACAAATAGCAGAATTTGAAAACCATTAAGAAAAGTTTCACAAAATTTAATTCATTTAATTTGCATCTATTTAATTTTTTATAAGTAATATTTTATTAATTTTTAACGCAAAGTTAATTTGTGGCTCAAATTAAATGAATTAAATTTGATTTCCTATACTAACATTGAAGCGACTTATAGTATAATATTTAGAAATTATTATTAATAGAATGCTTGTATAGTATAATCTGAAATTTCCTGAAACTCTAACTGTCTCTTTGATATTTTTTTTTGAAGAAAAGATAATAAATTCATTCAGGAAGCGGACTAATTGCCTTCCCACGAAACACAATACTTGCTTATCAATATGTTGCATCACTCAGTGATGTATTGATTTCATCACGATTATAGCTTGTGCTAATAAAAATATAAATAAAATTTAAATAATACATCTTAGCTATATATTTTACTATGAGGAAAAAATGACAAGTTACTGTAATAAAAAGTGCACCTATTTTCAAAAGAATCAAGACGCATATTTTTAGCGCGTTGACACACAAGTTACTTGAATAAGCTTTTGCTTTAACGTTGATTTAAAAATTTGTCAATATGATGCGATCAACAACAATAATATTAATAATTAATATATAGTAATATATTTATAATATCAGTCTTGATTTTATAACTAAAAATACAAAGGTAATGAACGAAACTAGATTTTTAATCGTTAGTATTCATGTTGTAAAAGTAAATCCAATAGAACAATTAAGGCATAAATGTATTGACGTGATAAACAGTGCAGTAAAGTGAAAATGTGACTTAAATTCTTTTAAAGTAAATAATGAATATCATTTTGTTTAAAATGCGTATTGCAAAATTGCAACTATGTAACTTATGTTGTAACATTTTACAAACTTTGCTTGACTTAATTTGTATTTGATTTATAAATAATCAGCACTCTTTTGACTGTTTATTTGACTCATCACTGCATATTTAGCTAACCACACAATTCTGTCTGACAAGCATTGGTATATATGCTCTATTGCAATATCTTTTGAAATCAAAAATTCTGTTATGATTTCGTGCGTGGTAAATTAGATTCAATATGTTTACAAAGTCTGTTATTGCTTTTTTTCATGTCTAAAAAATATCCGAGGGACTTGTTGCTGAGACCTAGGAGAAATTACTGAACGGAAAAATCAGAGACACGCTGCATCCAGTTCTCTATATTTACTTCTGAAAACAACGTACAATCTTTGTTTCTTGCACTAATTAAAAACGCGACAGTTTGAATTACACGCAATTTAACTGAAAACTACAAATTCAAATCACATTAATTAAAATCAAATTACGATTAAATTAAAAATAACATGTCTATAACGTCGTTATGTAAAAATTTCAATCTTAATATTAATTTAATATATTGATTTTAAATTTATTAATATTAATATTATTATCTCAATTTCAGTATTTAACAAATATCAATAGGAAACAGTATTCGAACAATTTCCTATTAAATTTTATTGAATAAAACATTCGATAAGTAGATTTAAGTAACCCACTTTGCGAGCAGGAATCTTTTCGCTTTTTTGTCGAGTATTTTCTGCTTGACTTTCCGACGATTATCGATCGTTTGCGATTTGTTGACATTAACCCAATGCTACGTTTAAGGATAGCAAACAAGCCTCAATTGCCATCCGACCTTAAAGACTGATAATGTAATTACACCACAAAACTAATAGAAAAAACTATTCGGCTTAAAGAGAGCAATTGTGATTAGGAATCTGAACGTCCGCTTCGCCATATGTTAAATAGAGTGGATATTGTACTTAAACATAGCCGGTGTTAAGTTTATTAGAATGGAATAAGTTCATAAAATTTAGTAAAGTACAACAAGAATATCATAATTAAGAAGAGTAATTTAATAAACGAGATAAGGGGGGGGGGAGAATTAAATATAAAAATATACACTGGAGTAAAATATAGGGCTTATTGATCTTGAAATGAGTCTTTGTGTTTTTATGATAATATAAAAGTTTAAGATTTAAGCAGATTAGAGATCCAAGCAGGATATATCAAAATATGAGAATTAAGGAGAACTTTATAGGGGGAGGGTTGTTTAACGTGATTAACGTGACCACTCGTGACTGGGTCACGTAACTAGGTCACGAGCATCACGTTGTAATCCGACGTTACGCGTTTTAAAACACACGCGAAGAGTTTGACGTGATTTTAGTGTATACCTAAAATAAGTGAGTCTCTCGCAAATCTCGCGTCTCTCGAGAAACATTGAGACTGGTAATATCATTGTGATTAACGACTGACGAAGAAGGTTGAAGACATTGAATGAGACTCTTAGTGAGCCTCAGAGACTTGACAGCGTACGCTATAGTGTTTAATTTAGGAGATGGAGCTGAAGACAGCGTGTTGTGTACTTCTATAGGAATCCAAAGAGACATTTAGGGAAACTTTATGATTATTTTATTTACTAGTTTAATAACCCTTGACGTGGTAATTGTTGTTTTGGAATAAAATTATCGCTGAAACATGAAGAATTAATTCCGTTTAACAATTTTTTTTTAATTTAAATGCAAAGAAAGATTTTAAATTCTTCATTACATTATCTGAAGTTTAATTTGAATTATAACTGTTATAATTATAAATATTTAGTTTGACATGTAAATTTGTAAATGTCTTATAATTATATATTGATTTTACTTCTGTTGAATTTTGTGACCCGAAAAATCGGCCTCAATTAATAGCTGTTAGGGTTAAGATTTGGGTTAGGTTAGGAATGAGGTTATGGTTAATGTTAGGGTTTTAGGGTTATGTATAGAATAAGTTAGGGTTAGGATTATTCTATGAATCCAGGGGGCCTTATTTTTTTTGTCGGGTTATTGTATTCGGGGCCGTT
Organism: Oconnorella tubifera; assembly: GCA_034700105.1. Lineage (NCBI taxonomy): Eukaryota > Metazoa > Annelida > Clitellata > Enchytraeida > Enchytraeidae > Oconnorella > Oconnorella tubifera. Next base: position 10,550 of record JAQIXG010002852.1, read on the forward strand.
TTGTCGGGTTAATGTATTCGGGACCTTTTTGTCGGGTTAATGCATTCGGGGCCGTTTTGTCAGATTATTATGTTCAGGACCGTTTTCTTGGGGTGTCAAATTTTTAACCAAATACAGAATATTATTTCTGGAAAATATTGTAATGCAGTTAGACGTACAAATGCTTTACTATGGTGTAAATCGATGATATTCGTTTAATAAAAAAACCTGTGAAAAGAAAATGATATTTGATCGGAAGTAAATGAACAAGTAAATCCGTTTTGACAGGAAAAGATCAATGCATCATTTGATTGCTATTAAAAACGCAGAAGCGATGAATTTTATCTTTTTATAATATAACCAAGAATTCAAGAACTAGTTCTAGTGTATTAACTATTGTATAGCAGGATATTTTCCTTTATATTTTAAAAAACGAAACGATTCAAAACGATTTCAGTTTTGAAAGTATATAATGAATTGATGATGGCGAACTAATTAGAAGCGATCAACTCCAAAATGAGCAACTCTTTCTTGTTAATTTTTAAATAATCTTCACACGAATGGATTTTTGTTTACGTTTTACTAAAAAAATAATTGAATTGATGTAAAATTAACTTTGATTAGTTAAAATTTTGAATTAAATGAATATTAATTTATATCTATTTGGAAAAATATATATATAAAGTCATGATCAATGTTAATTTGAGACTTTTGAGTACTGCAAAATGAATTGAATCAAATATAAAAAGCAACACCTTTCAAATATGATCTTTATTTTGCATAGGATACAATAAGTAACCGTTGATTTCTTAATCTTGTACATCTTGCAATTTGGAAATGAACCGTTACTTTGTCAAATCAAATCAAATTTGAATTATTCAAATGTATAATATATATTTGAATTGTTTTCAAATATATATTGTAATGTATATTGATGTTGGTTTTTGTGGAATTAACAAAAGTCTAAAATATCTGAACTTGAAGCAGCATAACCCATATTAATTTGAATCATTTTCCGCCAAGTAGATTTTTAGAAACAAAATCACCATTCAGTAAGCTTTTTATATGCTCATATTTAAATTAAATTTCAACATTTTTAATTTAACATATTCACTATTCTGAAGTAGCAATTGTAATGAATTACTGCTGCGAATAAAGGAAATTATTATTTTATTTTTTGTTAATAGAGACAACAGAAAATTAATATTAAGCTAAAAGTATTTAAAGAAAATCTAAACAACATTTTTAACAATGTGTTCACTTGAGGCGTTTGTTATTATTTTGTTAAGTTTCTATTTATTCGCTAGAGTATAGTTAATAAGTTTACAGATTAAGAGCGTGAATAGCTTTCCTATTATTTCAGATTGTTTTTAACTGGTATTTGATTCAAAATATAAACCAGGAGCTCTTGGTTTAAACTAGGGGAGGGCTGGAGGCTGAGAAAGTCTATTTATTGTCATATTTAATAAATATGGCGTATTAAATGTTAAATAAACAATTACACAAGTATTAAATAAATTTAATTTATGCCATTTTTTAATATTTGTGTAATTGCTTGTTTAACATTAGAAAATTGAAACTATGTATAATATTACATAGTTCAAACATTTAAATAAAACTATTTCGAAATAATCCTGGATTGATTTTTTTGTAAATTTTGACAAAATTATGTTTAGGCCCTACCCCTTCCCCCAGTCATACTATTTCAAATGTCTTTTTATTATTCAATTTGCACATTTTGTCAATGTAATCTTTCCAAAATTGCTTCTCTAGAAGTAATTGTTGATATACTGTATAGGCCTATATGGAGTAGATAATTATGAGTAGAGTTAGAATTGTGATTAACATTGTGGTTATGGCTGAAGTTAGATCACTATGATTATTCATAGCCGTGATGATTTTAGCATTGTTATACCTTAACAAGGCTCCATAAATTAATAAGGAGGTATATTTAGAACCGCTATTTTTTATAAGTGTTACATGTTATAGAAATACACGAATTCAGTCAGAAAATGATAAATTGAGCCCTTGTAAATCACATACCATAACCAACGTTTAATTTAACACTAACTTATCAAAGAAAGTTTATTATTATACAATTATACAACAAATAGAATAATATTGGATAAATTAATGTTTGCGTGTACAGTTTAATGATGCAGCCTATGGTATGTATAGAATAAACCAGTTTACTGAATAATATCAATCATATATACGATAAATAGATGTTAGATATCATATGAATAAACAAATTAGGTATACAATTACTATAGAGGCATTGAATAGATAAACAAGTAAGCTAAACTCAACACCAATAACAATATATAACCTATTAAAGCAAATAATTTGAGTTTTGAAAGCAAATCTCAATAATATCAGCACAACATAATTAAAAAGTATGCAATATATATGGAAAAACTTCGTTGTAAGGAGCAATTTTTACTTTCAAATTTTTACTTTTTTATTATTTACAATGTTAGGATTCTTCTGAATCTTTTCCATCTTTTTTTAAAATAATTCCCGATTTCGTCTTCATCCAATTCGGTTAACCCTTAAACGCTATCATAATTTTTCACCTTACATTGGTAGCTTGCAGGTAATTAATAGTTTAAAACTTTACAAATCTTAATTTTTCAAGAAAATACAATTCTAAATAGTACTTTGCACATTTTCCGTTAAAATTTTGGTTAAAAGTCGCCAGTTTTATTTCTACAGGCCTTATGAATATAATTCCTAATTAGTTGGGGGTAATGTGTCATAAAACTATAGATTTATTGTAGAATAACATATCGATCAGATAATGTGTGCTGAGAGTTCGGAATTAAATGGGCAGACTATATGAAGTTTTGCTCAAAAGCTATATGATCAAGGTTATCCATGGCTGGACGAATAAAATGTCCTGGGATAAATTTTAGCGGTCAATATATTCCTGTAATAATGTCACTGAATACCGGTTACGGTTAGGACTATAGATACGTTTATGAAGAGGGTCATTTGTCCTCGGACATGTTAACTATGAACCTTTGATCATGGAACATGTGTTCTTTGGTCTGGTTCATTTCATCCGGGGACATTGTGTCTTGAGACATTTGTCTTTGTATATTTTGATTTGGGACATTTTATACAGGGATATTTTGTCCATGGACATTTTGTCCGAGACATTTTGTCTGGTACAGGTTGTTCAGAAACATTTGTCCTAGTGAATGTGACTAGGGGACTACTAGGGACATTCGTAAAAGCTTAACTGCTAGTTGGCTTTGTGTGAGGATATTTGTGTGAGGATATATGGAGCATACAAGAGGTCTTGGGTGTGTTTACACTTACACAGATTGATAGTTATGCAATTAGACTTGTACTATATTCAAGTACTTTATTCAGTATTTGTTCGTGGGACACACTTTGTCCATTTTTGCAGAACTCAGTTTCAAAGGCATTTCTCTGATACTGTTTTGTAATTCTTTAATGATCTTGCGCAAATTGTCTTCACGTTCAGTGGGAGATCCTTCTACGATATTCTTGATAGTGAAACAAAGATTTAGTACATCTATCGCCAATGTCGTCACACCAAAAACAATTCCAAGCAATCCCGCCACTATACCAGCTGTGCCAACTGGTCTAGCAACATTACCAACAGCTACACCAGCACTGGCAGTGAAAGATAGATCGGATGAATCACTTGCATTAAGTGCCTCTGCACTAAAAATTTTACCAGAATTAACTAATCCAACAAGAAGATTAGGACTTTGAATTGGAAGATCTCTATCTTTTATCAAGTAGTTTTTTCATCTGAATTGCTAAATCATACACCTCAAGAAAAGATCTAGCATCTTCTTCAATCAATACCAGCGCATTTTCATACTTCGTTTTCATCATTGATAGGTATACTAGTGTCGAACCCCTTGTAACTAGAGTAGCTACTATACATGCTGCATTCGATGCGATAGCAACGGCTAACAGTGATACTGCTAGATCTACGAAAATTGCAATCACAGTTAACAGTGTTCCTACTGCACCCGATATTCCAAATGAGCTTCCAACAATGTTTAATTTGTTTTCATCTCTTTTGGTTTCACGTATGTCATCTGCAATATCAATAAGTTTGTCAATTGTGGCACGTCTTCTTGGAAGCCATTTTCTCAGTGCTCTTTGAAACGCTTCGCTTGTTCTCAGAATATTCAGCTGCTTAGATTCATTATGACTTGGTCCAGGATCACTAGAATTTGACTTCAATATTCGATGAAACACAAATGATTTGTTTTCGTCACAACAGCTTTCTATCTTTGTCTGATCATGATTGAAAATACCACAAAGTGTTACTGGTTTAAATTTTTTATTTTTAAACTTGAAATGTATGCTTACGTTACCGTCATTTTTTATTATGCCCGAGCAGTTAAACGGTTCAATTGATTGTAAACCCTTGCCAGTGTAAACATTTACTTCTCTGTCATCTGGTAAAAGAGAAAACGAGACTAGTTCTGGAATGTCATGAACTTTGTATATACCGTTCCAGAAACTTTCATTCAATTTGATCTGAAATCGTGAACAGCTTCAATGCTCCATTAAATATAACAGCAACACATTGTACAGTATCATTTATTAATGTTAATTTGAAGAAAATAAAATGTTTTTTTTATTTTCTAACGCTAAATATTTCAGTGGCGGATCCAGGCCATCCAGTAGGGGGGAAGGGGGCTGGGGGCATTTTTATTTTTATTTTCAAATGTTATTTTTCTGATCTCCACATTACTTAAGTACACATCACATACATGTGGGCGTTATGCCACTATACTATGCAAACACTGTTTTACGTTTTAAACAAGATTTTACAGCGCTGCATGATTTATAAGCAGTACATACACTGTATATCTGAATCTATAGAAGCTTACATGTTTTAAATTTATCTATAAAAAAAGTATGTTAACTATCTAGGAGGGGGGAATGAAATCACCCCCATCACCCCACCTTTATGCTACTGTTAGAAGAGCCCCCATGCTCTCTTGGGTTTACCCTCATAAGGGCGCGCACAAAAGGGCGACTATCAAAACGCCAGTAATGTTGAAATTACATTTTATCAAGTTCCAAAAAAATAATATACGGACAATTAAAGTTCAATGGTAGGCCTATTTAAGAGAAAAGCCACGTAATGGATATAAATCAGTGGTTCAGCTAAGAAGGGGGGGGGGCGTCACAAAAACCCCCCCCCCAAAAGGAGGTAAAAATTATTTGTTTGTAGTTTAAAAACGCTAGTTTAGTAACAACCCCCCCCCACCCACTTGTTAACAATACGTAACGATATTGGGAAACATGCAGGTGATGATACAAAAAATAAGCCATAATTGATAAGAAGGCCATTAGTTAATTTTTGGGAAGAAAGCTCCCCTTTGTGTAGTTCTAGCTTCGCCACAGATAGAAATGCAATTCAAGCATATAATGAAATAGACAAATTAAAGTTATTTTTTTTTACAAAATTCTATTAGTCCGCATTATTGCATTCATATTTTACTACCACTCGTGGCATTATAATTACTTTCATATAGTTACTGTCAATGGATTACGCTGACACTTTTAATCGCTACATGCGCCCTTTTGAGTGTCGCCTTTATTAGTCGGTCGCCCTAATATGCGCGCCCTTATGTGCGCGCCCTTTTGAAGGTCGCCCTTTGTGGCGCGCCCCTATTGCTGGATACCCTTTCTTGCATACTCAGTACGAAATTATTTAATTATTATAAAGTTATACTTTTAGTGCATTAGGATAATATAAAGCGTTTTTTTATTAAATGTGGATGTTTTCACATTTCAAAGACACATTAAATTTTGTTACATTTTATGACAAGATTTTATTCTTTATAAACAATAATAAGCTATAACCTAGAAGTATAAATCAACACATAAAAATTGTATAACTATGTAGAGGGGGGGGGGGGTGGGGGGGGGGGG
>JAQIXG010002853.1:0-16465 GCA_034700105.1 Oconnorella tubifera
CACATTCATCACATATGGGACACCCCATGCTATCAGTCTTATAACCAAAGTCACAGACTAAGGGACCGGAACAGTCAGTGGGACAGACTGGTGCAACTCCTGTACCACCACCTGTAGTAGCTGCAGGGATAGAAGGAGCAATAGGTGAAGCAGTTACAAATATGGGAGCAGGTTGAATAGTAGCGGGGGGAGGAGTAGATGGAGTAGCACTGGGTGGAATAGTTGTAGGAGCTTTGGTGGTAGCAGCGGTAGAAGGGGTGCCGGGATCTAAATTGTTACAAGACACTTTTTAAATCTTGTATTTTTTAATCTTAGAATTGATGTTTGAAGGGGGGATAGTTTTGCCCCTTTATGACCGAAAGAAAGAAGTGGTATTCATACTTTAAAATTTCATTTGATGCATATTAAAAAATTATCCCTTGATTGTGGTTCGTATTGATTTTACAGGCGGTCCATATTTATAACTATATTACAATTCAACAGATTGTTTCAATGCTAAGAATCAATCACTTACATAATAGGACTATTATTTTTATAAGCGTTACGGCTAGGCCTACTATACTGCTAGTAATTATAGTTTTTATCAAGCCCCGCCTCTTAAAACTTATTTATTTATCATCTTTGGAGTTTAGGCATATCTCATCAGTTGGTCGTTTACCCTAAAATTAATACAAATCCTAATCCTCACAGAAAATCATTAATTTAAGTCTCTAATTGACATTTTCCCATGAAAATATATTACCGTAATGCCGACATTCACCAACAGGTGGATTACCATAGTCCACACAGAATTCACTTGGACTGCATTTATATGACATGTACTATACACAAAAACAAAGATTGTAAATCAGAAGTGACACATTTAAATCTTACTCACATAAATTTTCATAGAAGAGTTATTAGTGTTGATGGATTTTGTTAACTAACTGTAAACTTTCACATAGAGCAGGATTGACGCTTTAAACTGATGACCAAATTATAAAGAGCCCATGGAATCGGTAGAGTTTTGTAGAATGAATGAATGAATTATACGCGTATAGCCATTATATAAAAAATTGTCATCAATAAAGCAAATAAATACGAATTTACACGATAATAACTTATACGTTCATTTTAAAGTTTTGTTGCTTCTTTATGATCTAATGCTAGCATTAATTCCTCACACAACTTCATCTAATGACTAGTTTATTTTACACATTATCAAAATCAAGTCAATTATATAGTAAACTTATTCAAGTTTAATTTTAAGTCAATTTTAATGAAATTATTTGAATAAAGTATTCAGAAACACAATCGCATAATTTAGCCTTCATAAAAAACTTTACAAAATATTTATTTGATAAAAATGAAACAAGGAAATGAAATATGATTAAAGTCCTGCTACCTTGCATGTAAGCGTGTGTTCGGTAGGAAGAGGGGGTGATGCCGTAGGAGGGGGTGATGCGACGGGGGGTGATGTACCGGGGGGTGATGTGACGGGGGGTGATGTGGTGGGGGGTAAAGGACTGGATGCTAATAAAAATAGTTCATTGCATACTGTCTATAGTATTACACAGATTAAAAAATGATATCTGCTAAAAGAAACAACTTCATAAATTCAGGCACGCAGTGATATGACAGTTATTTTACAACAAAATGTCATCACTGTCGTAGAATTATTCTTCTGTAATAATTCCTTTTTCTACAGTAAGCTATAGTAATCCACTATTGGATCAAGGTTGGTCTAAATGGAAAGGGTATCCTTCCATAACTTTGCAATCAAAACTTCGACAAAAAAAGTTCGAAAGTTAATAACTTAGAAAACAAAAAATTCATAAATCAAAATTTCGAATTATATCGAGAATTAAATCATGCAGAACGAGAGCATAGATAAAATATTTAAATAATTAATGTAAATTAGAAATCATTTGATGCACGATTTTAGCAGAAATTATTTTAGCAGAAGTTATTATATACTCGTTAGTAAACCCATCGGAAGGATATTTTTTACTTTCAATTAATAGAACTGTATCGAAATTTAATACATTTTAAGCAGCGTATGACTGTCATTGATTTGATTCAGAGTCTTTCTATGATCGGGTAAAATAGCAACAATACTGTCTGGTCAACATTGCATGAAATGTAGATAGGCTGTCAGATATTTAATAGACCTGTCAAGTATTTTGGAGCAACATTATCTATTTTAAATAACTAACCAATGACTGAAGCAGGAGCTGATGACGAAAATTTAACTTCAAATGTCAACGTGACTCATTTACTTATAAACTATATTGTGTTTGAAAATATACTATGTATGATAAGTATTACCAGAAGCTTCATCAATGCCACATTCAACCCCTCCAGGACAAGGAGTTGTAGTTAGGTATCCAATGCATTCAGTCCTTGCAGGGCAGTCAGTATCGCACGCCCCGCTATACCTGTCCCTGCAGACACAGCTAGCGGCGGTCGCGATATTGTACTGAAAACAGGAAAATCTTCATTATTATTAAACAGGTTCGACCTTTTAGAAAAAAAACCTCATGACAAGCAAAGAAAAACTTGAATAATATAAAAATGATTGTGTTTGTTGTATTTTATTCATCACAATTATATCAAAAATACCAATGTCAAATAGGCATCATTTCACTGACGATGTGATATATGGACATGTGACAAATTTTGTCGATAATTGGTTGATATTGCATATGTAATAAGAAGGATTAAGTAGTATACCCTTCAGCTATTGAAATAGTAGATCATTTTTAATGTTACATATTAGCTTTGTATTAAAAATATGTTGGCAGATATGACTTACAGGATCTGTACAAGGATCATGCTCGCACTCACCGCACACTTGACATATAGACGAGCCATTCTTTGTACCGTTTATACAAATGGTATCGCAAAGGTTATAACAATCTATCATACAAACATCATCTTAGAATACCAAATGAAACTTTTTCACTAAAAATATGATAAAAGTAGACCATACCAAAATATACCAAAAAGTATATTTTAGTGTTTATCAAGTACATAGCATTCATTGTTAATGTTTATCGTCATAGATCAAGGGAAAAGATCGACAATGAATACAAAAAACTCTGTAATTCTCAACAGAAGAACAAAATAAAATATATTTTGAATTAGTAACAAAGGAATAAATCAAATGCTTATTATTTGTAACACTAATTTGATTTATATCATTTTAAACTATATTAACACCGCATTGATTCTAAACATTAAGGTACTACCAGGATGTCTAAAGCAAGTAGGTTTCATATCACAATCAGGTCGCTCCGGGAGACATCCGATGTCGTACGTCGCGACACAGTATGGTCTGTCGGCAACGCAGACAAAGTTCTACAAAACGAAATCGTTAGTAAATTGGTTAAAGGTACTGTAAACGAACGGATTCTTACTTCGAATTCTGCATTGAGTTAAAATTTAACTAAAATTTAATCAGTCAATCGAAATCAAGAGTTAAATTTAACAATGTAATTGCTTTTGTTCTTAAATCTATGCCATTGTAAAATAATATAATATACTTTTATGCACTTTTTGTATTAGATAAAATTTGTATTACATTAAGTTTATTAATTTATTTCAAATAAATTAATTTGCTTAGATAAAATGTAAGATATATTCTAGCATACATCGCATGGATTTGGACGACACGAGTCACAAAGGAGACATCCAGTTTTTGGATCATGGTTCGCGCTGTATTTGCAGTTTGTACAAACAGCTGGGCAGGTTGCTGCATTTAAAAAATCATCTTAACATAAATTAAATATTTAAAAATCTAAATGTATATTTTGTGATATACAAATACAATCATGTGATATCTCATAATTATGTGATATCTCATAATTATGTGATATCTCATAATTATGTGATATCTCATAATTCAAATTGAATTATGAGAAAAAATAGCTGTGAGAACTAAACTAAATCGTTTACAACATATTCATTTGACTTTAAGTAGAGCGCAAATTTATCAATTACATACAGTACATACAGTACATTATATACAGTACATTAGTCGTATTCAATTTCAAATCTATAGTTTGATCACAGACTAAGATTTTTAAGCACAGTAGATGAAAAAATTGAGAAGTTGAGTTCAGTTAACTCAGAAACTTTTCCCTGCAGCTGGTCCTTCAGTTGTCTCAATATGACTACAGCTATTTCTACTACCTTCTAATTTTTCAACAAATGATATAAATGAATAGGATAATTTAAATTTGCTACGATAGCCCTCAGTTTTTATACCTTGAGATAAATGAAGAAGAGACACGGTGTTGACTAGCAACACAAGCAGTATGAAACTTTTCATTCCAATCTACAAACCAGTGTACATCCCTACAATACTTTTTGTGGTATTGAGTTTACTATCAAGTACTACTAATATTGCCGGTAGTCTTAAGTTAAACTTGTCGCAATGTTACCTACTTGTTTGTTATTTTGTCTAACAAATTTAAATTTGAAAATTTAACAGTGTCGGATCCAGGACATACCAGGCCAGTAGGGTGGGGGGGGGGCGATTTATTTTTACGCTTATTATTTATATATTTTATTACATCTTATTACAAACGAGTATGTTAACTACGTAAGGGGGGGGACGATCGCCCCCATCGCCCTCCCCCATGGATCCGCCACTGATGATCATAATGATATAGAATAGACATATATTCTATTATATTACCTACTGAAACTTATCATATATTTAAATAATCCAATTACAATTATTATTTAATAGCCCTGCAAAATCTAATCACTGCTTCAAATCATGTAAAGTTAACCTTGTTATTACGATTGAATTAAGGCATCTAAGGAGTCCAATTTCTATTTTTCGACTACCAGTTTTAAGTATATAAACCCATAGCCATCTCTAATGTTAAGGTATACCTTTATCTTAAAGCTGCTTCTAGAAACTCTTTTCAGTAGCATTACTAGATAAATATTATTAACCCTAGTATTTAAAAGCGATTCGTAAGGGTTGTACAGTAACTTCTACCAAGTAAAAAATACGCCTCATAATTACGATCCAAATTATTTATGCAATTAATTATCCAAACAATCTTTAAATAAATACCATATTCAAATTTGTTAAAGCAAATAAAATCTACAATTAATAAACGAACCGCTTTGAAATCGGCGGAGAGTCTGGGAGAGAGTCTTTTATAAGAGACGTGGCACAGTATAAACTGTTTCCACTGTACCAAAATCACTACTCGAGCGATTTCTGGAATCCAAAGCAAAATTGGCAGCACTGTCTCGTAACAAAGGGACAACATGGCGTCTAACAAGATGAGGCTTGTAATGTACGAGGAAGAAGACGAGTCAGGCAGCGACGCGGACGTCAAACAATCCCCGGACAATTCTACTTCCGGTCCTTCTTCATCAGCTCAAAGCGAGGTATCGTACGCGAGGGTTTGATTTGTATACTTTCTCGCGTTAAGTTAAAATTTAGTTGAATTAAAAAAATGTCCATTACAAAATGGCCGCCGTGAAAATTCAAAATGGCCGCCTTGGTTTATAATTTAATTATTTAATGATTAAATTGAAGCAATTTTGCTGTTTTATTGTGAAATTACACGAGAAATTGTGAAATTGTGATTTTATTTGCCAGGGGTCGAATATAACACGATGTGGTTTTAAGTGAATAGTATACAATGCTTTTTAACGAAAAGGATGATAATCATCAATAATCATATTGTTTTCATTATCATTTCTGAAATTGTTATCGGCATACCTTTTATAGGCTGTTATATTCGTGATGTTATAACAATTTTTTGCTTTATATATCAAATTCTCACCCTCACAAGTCAGCAGTAATGTTGATTTCTCTCGCTCGGCGGCTGTTGGCCGCTTCCGTTGAAGAAAGAAACTGTTCAGGGAGAGTCGTCAAGCCGCGTGAGTACCTCCGATGGCGATGTCAACTATGACGAGGGTTTGAGAGGGTTACCCCTTACTTTATTTCTAATATTCGCTGCGGTCGTTGTACAATACGGTGGTATTTAATTTTAAGATTTCAGAATTTATTGGAATAAATTCTGAAATCATGTTATGGTTGAGAAAGATGAAATTGGCTGCATATATTTTTCGGCGTAAATAATTTTAAATGATTAGTAAATTGTTTTGATGGTCTAATTTGAGTCGATCATTAATTACGATATTTTGAATTTTTTAATTAAAGTTTTTAGATATTTGGCTTTTGAAGAAATCAGAAAGTATATATGTAATTTAAGTAATTTATATTCGGCTGAAGATCTGCTGAAATAGTACATTTAAAGATACAAAATGAACTAAAATACTTCTGAGATATAATCGTGCTATCGTGTGTATGATTTAATTAGATAAAATCTATGCAATTTTGTTAAAAGTAGATATTAAAACTGTTTTAAAATAAAATAAAAACATTAATACTTAAAAGGTTTAGGTACGATTGTATTCAATAATATGAAAAAAGAAATGTGTACAAACTTAAAAAATATATATAAACAATTAGAATGAAAAACAAGCATTTCTACATACTCTTTAACTTTTTCAGATAGATAGATGAGTTTTCTAGTAAGTGTTACACAAGGTCGGCTTAAATTAAATTCCAGATAGTCTCTAGATAAATTTTAGATATATTAAATTCGTGATTAGGGGTGAGTTTTCCAGTAGGCGAGTTGACTCAAAATTGTATAATGGTAATATAGTATATTTTTTTGTGTAGTTGACAAATATTAATTTATAGTCATACTTACAAAAAATTATACTTTGTAGTTGAAGAACATTTAGCGGTGATTGTTATCGTTAGCAAATTGATTTTGAAAGTTAATAATTGTTTGATCAAAGTGTAGCATTTGAAACAATCAATTAGCCGCTATGCGCAATATACTGTAGATATAGTATCTGCAGTATATTTAACGTTAGATTAATACACACAGTCGTGTCAGTAAATATCTGTATATCGATATTCTATAGATCTTTTTGTACTTTATATAAGCCAGTTATGTATTGTATTAATTTATATCATTTGGTGTAAACTTATTGTTGTATCTTACATTCTGTGTGTTTGACAACATAATAGATATTTACAAATATTAGATTCGTGTATTTAAATATCTGAAATCCACGAGTTTGCATCAGTGTAGTTAACATTGCGCCTTTTTCTTCTTCTATCTGTGTTCATACAGCCTAGATCTCACGTTACATCCAGCGGTGACTTTATATCTTCTAGTAGCAATCAAGCCACTAGCTGCGGATCAATCAACCCTACTCCTAGTCAGTCATCTGTTTCTCCTTCTTTTTGCCATATATCTCCAATCCTTGGCATTAATCCAATTCCACTGGCACCCAATTTTGTTCGGCTTCCTACCTTACCAATGGTTCCTCCAATCGGTGCACATTTAACCCAATATCCCGGACTCGGTAAAGTACCGGGTTATCCCGGTGGTATCCCAGTTAACCAGGTTCCTTTGCCCATTGTTAATCTCGCTGTTCCAGGCGCTAATCTGGAGGATGAGTGGGATTCTTTTGAGAAGTTGATCAGTGCTGGATCGGGTGATGGATCTGCTGACAGTACCAGTAAAGAAAATGTTGAGACATCGAATGACGATAAATTGGTTTCCACAGAGAGATCAAACTCATCTCAGATACCAAGCAGTTCCGCTTGTTCCGGACGTCTGCCTTTTTCGGCAAAAATAAATGCTACATTTGATTCGGGGCAAAGCGATTCTACTTCAGATTCGACGACGTCGCGAAATCTTAAACTTCACTCAAATGAAAGCGAAGCCGCTATTGGTAGTTCTGAAGATAGATCGGATGATTTGATTGGACAATCAGCGGATGTTTGTAAAGTTGATAATGCGGACAGTTCGATGAATGTGAATGAAGATGACGATGACGAATATGAGGTGGAAGTGAATGCGTACGGAACGGTTATCGGCAGGAAGTTGAAAGTGAAGCTGTGTAGCGAAGCTAAAGCGGCGGAAGATTCCGCTTGTTTTGATGCGTACGAAGCGGAATCTTTTGTTGATAACGTCGCGGAAAATGGCACCGGAACATCCGATGATAGCGTGTCATGTTCCGTGGAAGGTGTTGTCACAGTGATGTCAAAAAATGTTACAGGGGAAAATTTAGCTGGAAGTTCAAACTCAGCGAAAGTTAATATTAGTGATTTGGCTGAAGGAACATCGAAGAATACAGAATTGGTTAAGCTAAAAGAGAATAGGATAAAGTCGATAAGAAAAACTGGGGATTCGGATATGGATATTTCAGATGAAGAGGGAGGGGGGGGGAAAGAGGGGGTGGGGGGTAAGAGGGAAGAGACGAGGGGGGTGGAGATGTGTGCTGCGGAGAGTTCAACCAAACGGAACCGGAACCAGGGGGCATTGGATTATGAGTCATCACGGGGGAGTGACGAGTCATCGGATGATGAATGTCATGGGAGAGGTAATCGGATGATCTTTTTATTGTTCGTTACTTTTACGTTTTTATATTTGTTTGTTAGTTTGTACTGTTCTTTTTTATAATGGTTTATATCTTTATTTATAAACGTAGAAAATGATATATAATGTTTGGATATTTGGTAAATGTAATAGTAAGTATATGTTGCAAAGTGTAAACGGATTGAAGATTAGAGACGATTCATTTGACTTGAAAGATGTAGTTATTTTTTAATTTTATATATAGCAATGGATGCTTTTATTCATTTTTATATAATTTATATCAAAGTTAGTGTTTTTTTAAAATTTTACGGCGTTTTCATAAGTATAGAATGACGCCGCTGTTATTGAGAAAATGATTTGCTAGTAGAATCTTTTTGTGTTGTTTAGTTGAAGAGAGTAGAAGAGATAGATCTGGATCTCATCCAGTGTCTGATGAAGGATCTAATACAGATGACAGTGAAGATGATATAAGGAAAAGTGTCAATAGAGCGAAGGTTTGTAATATTCTTTACTTTTGAATTTTTACTGTTGTGATTTAAGTATTTTTGGATGGAATACAGTATTATATGGTGTCTCAGACGTAGGTGTTAATTTTAGTGCCTTATTAAAGGGTGCAGCGTAGTGGGTTATTACGGGAATCAAACCCGGGTCTGTCAGTTTTAAGTCTAGTGCTCTGTCGTTTTCATAATGTTCGTAATTCTCTAGTCTAACGTGAGAATGTTTCAATTTTTTGATAAAAATTGATTTTTTTAAAAATAGAATAAAAGAGAAGAAAGGAAAAGAAGCCATTCCGGTTCATCAGCGTTATCAACTTCATCGTCGTCATCATCACGATCATCATCATCACGTCATGATGATGATCGCGCGATCAAAGATGATCACAAACGTCGTGAGAATCGCAACATTGGTGACACACAGTCTAGGGTCGCTGGAAAACTTCCGGAAGCTGCCGGAACTTCCGAATACATTTCAAAGAAACGTCAAGAAGCGAAACAAGATTCTAGAGTCGATTCAAAGGTAGAAACCGATAATTTAACTCGAGGTGATAGAATTTCGTCTGATGAAAAAATCGGTGGTAATATTGAGGGGGGTGGGGGGAAGATAGGGGAGGAGGGAACGACAAAGGAAGGGAGGTCGGCGTCTCAGGAAAGAATAAGGAATAAGTTGTTGGCATTGGCGGTTCAGTCGGTGCCGGTGGTGGAAGTGAGAGAGAGTTCTAGAGATAAAGGAAGGGAGGATAGAGTTAAATCTCCATCTGGTTCTAAGAGACGTCCTTCTGTAAGTGGTTTTAGTTGATTTGATTTAGTGAATTGATTCTGTGATTAAGTTTTAAATTTTTATTTTTGAGGATATGCTATTAAACATTAAAACTTATTCCATATAATATAAAAAGTTTGTATTATATGGCATGACCATAGCCGTTTAGCGATTAATAATATAATATAAAACCATTGCCATATAATATATAACATAGCCATATAATATGAAACTATATATACAAAGCAATTAGTACCAAGCAAATAGTGTTGTTAGATTTGCATTTATCATTTGGTTTGAATTAGAGATTTGTTACTGAATTTATTTTGAAGTTTTATTTTTATATCAGGATCGTCATTCGGTAGATGAACACATATCACCAGGCACTGATCACGCAAGATCACGATCAAGAAGTCATCACAGATCATCACGCGATGATCATCACTCGTCACGATCAAAAGATCAATCCCATCGCGATAAAGATAGATCAAAAACTGATGCAGTAAAACGTTACGGGAAATCCGATAAGGATCGTTCTAAAGATCATTCCGGTAAGGATCATTACAGAACCGGATACGGTTCCGGCAAATATCATAGTCCGTCACGCGATCACGGAACGAAAAAACGTGATCAATCACGACGCGATAGCCCCCGAAAACGTGATGGATCTCATCACGGATCTAAAGATCATTATAGATCATCACGCGATCGTCACGCTTCACCAAATCACGACAGGAAGCGACGTCACGGGGGGGAGCGAGGGAGAGGGGGGAGGGGTGGATCACCCGGGGGAGGAGGGAAGGGGGGAGCAAAGAATCAGGCGTTGAATTTTAAGGAGCAGCTAAAAGCGGAGTTGATGAAATCAACGGCGGGGGGGTCAGGAGGGGGGATGGGGGGTGAGTCGGAGCATCAGAAACATCCTGCACCGCTAAGTATATCAATATTTTGCTTGTTTACACCTAAGATATATATGTATTTACTTGCTTACATATGTATGTATGTAATATACAAGTACTTATGTAATATATACATACTTGTATATGACAAGTATGTATGTATTTACTTGTTTTATACCTTAAGTATGTAAAGATTTACTAGGTGTACACCTTAAGTATGTAATTATATGTTTCACATGTAAGTTTTTACACCTTGCATTACACCTATACATTGTTTTATATCTAGTGCGGCCGAATGAGAAGAAGAGTGTGTTGCCGCTGAATTCAGTCAATCCATTGATGTCTTTATTGACAAGCGCGCCTGATAAAGTGACTCCACAACAAGCTCTCATTCAAACCATGGCTGCTATGCATCAAAAGGTCCACATTTATATATATTTCATATTTTATATATATAGTTTTGTTATTTTGTGAATTTAAAACGATTTATATAAGAAATTGTCATTACATGTGTATGTAATAATGGCGTACAGCCGTGCAATATTTATTCTATAGATATTGCATTGAAATTGGTATTAGATATATTAACTTTAGAAAAAAATAATATATTTTATTAGGCTCATGAATTGACAAGGTTCTAGCATTTTTGGACTGATGTGACATTTAAACAAAAACCTTTGAAAAGATTATCCTTAATAAATTTTAAGTCCTAGAGTTGGTAGTTCCTCTCTATTTAGTCTTTTTATTGTGCTGATGTGACGTCAAGCAATAAAAGATCTTTCAAAATAGATGATTATTCTTTATATATTTATGGCCCAGGTAGTTTCTAGCTATTTAGTCCTTTTTGTGCTGATATTACGTCAGATAACAAATGATGTTTCTTAAAAAATTATTTTTTATATATATTTTAGGCTCAGGAGTTGACAGGAGTAGCTGTTCCTAGCTACTATAATCCCGCCGCAGTTAATCCTCTTAAATACGCAGAACAGATTAAAAAGAGGAAACTGTTATGGTCTAAAGCGGGCAAGGATAAGGATGGAGAGAAAGAGAAAGAGGTGGGTCATCGATGTTTAGTTTTATTTCAAGTTTTACTTTCATTGAGAGTCAAACTTGAAATAAATGCACTTTATTAATATGACACCTTATTATCTCTGGATAATAATGGGTTAAGGCGTGTTATTATTTTTGGTTTATAATAGGTTAAGAGACATTATTTTCTCTGGATAATAATAATGGGTTAAGACACACTATTATTATTTAGGGAAGGTTACTTATTAACTCAAGACTTGATTTCTGCCAAGTCACTGCATACAATGTTATTAAAGTCCTTTTTTATATGTAATGTTAAGCTGCAGACTTAATTATAATCAATTTACGCATCAAATTTAATTCTAATAATGAAGATATATTGATAATGAAATATATTGATCTTGAATTTTTCGCTGATTCAGGAGAACAAGGTTCAATGGACAACTTCTTCATTTTCATCTGACCAGGACGGCAAGACAGCGGCTAAGTTTCGTAAACTGATGGGAATCAAACCTGAGGACCAGATGCTACTGGCTGACAACGTTGATCTAAGTCAGTCATTTATCTGGATTTTATTTTTGTTAAAATCATCTGGCACTTTGGATTAAAATCGGTAGAATCGGCTAGTTGCTTATTAAAGTAAATCTGCATTTCTGTTGTAGAAAAAAATATTTTCTAGGCTTTTTTGTGGAGTTTAGCGTACACATTATTCGGTTTCTCCGCATTCATATCACGATGTGTTGCAAAGTAACCATTTTTTGTGCTGATGTGACGTAAAGCAATACGAAATTTAAAACATCTATCTATGCATGTTCTTTTTTGATTTTTATTAGTGAATGATCAGTCTTGTTTGTTGTTTTGTCGTAATTTGTTTTTATTTGTTCTATTTGAAAGTTTGTTTTTTTAGGTAAATTAACGGAAGAGCAGAGAGAGAGACAGGAAGAGTTGTTCGCTCAGTTGGACAGGGATTACGCTTTTGCTAGAATGACAACACACACACACAGGGGCATTGGACTGGGATTCTCTTCTCAAGGATTACCTGATCCTTAATTTATCCTATTTATCTTTAATAAATGGGATAAGATTAATTCCCAGAAGGAGAAATTGTACAAATGATATTGAGATAATGCAGATATCTTTGTACTGTAATTTGAAAGATTTAGTTTAATTACAATAGGAATGGTTTTCAAGTATATAAAGGTAAAAATTTGTTTAGAAAAATGGCAGAATTTAAGCTAATTGTAACCATTATTTGTGTTGATGATTGCTTTAAATTACTTAAATTAAGGTGTAAATTGCGTAATGCAGATTTTTAATCTATAGATTAATCTAATGATTTTTTTTAATCATTGTGTTGATTTCAGCAGTTTCTCTCTCTGCAAATTAGACCAGTTTAATAAATCTTTTGTAATGACTAGTAATGTACAAAGATAATTATTTTGACTATTTCAATGGTGAAACTACTGGAGTTGAAATAAAGTTTTAAGTTTTGAATTGCAATCGGATTGATTTTAGTTAGAAAGTGAACTTGGATTTTATTTATTGTGTATATTATTCAAAGTATAGCAACTGATCAATTGCCAAGGGATATTTATTCAGTACAAAGTGTTAATTATAGTTAAATGTTTTCATCATTCATTTTTTGTATAGAGTTCAATTACTAGATTGTCTTTTGTGTTGATGTTACATTGAGCAATAAAGAAAGTTGTATCTATATTTTTTCTCTTTATATTTTTGTCTGGTTTATAGTAATACCAGGTATTGAACCGTAGCGGGTTTAAAGTAATACGCTTATATTTTAGGTAAAATGCTAATTTAAAGATTGATGCGGGATTTAAGAATTGGGGTGGGGGGTTCGGTATATGGTTAGATTTATTTTAACAATTATGTTACACTGTTTTCTTTTAATAAGTTTTTACTCGCATTTCATTCAGTTCGAAAGTCTAACTTTCGGGCACAACATATACTGTCAATGGATTATATACTTTATACGGCTTTTACAGTTACGTTTTTGCAAATGAAAAGCAATTCAAATAATAAACTTAAGTGGTGTGAAATAAGTTTCTAGAGATTTAACGTTGAATCGTAAACGAATCGTCGCAAGAAACATTAAACCCTAAAAACGGCATTCTCAAGTTAAACTTGAGAAAACTATGAGCATTTCTTATTCGACTTCGACTGAAAAGAATTTGAACTGATTGAAAACAATTAACTAATTTTTATTAGTTTTCACTAGAGATGTTAATCAAAAAAGCACCATTAAATAAAAATTACAATTACAAATCAAATTACAATTGAATTACAAGACTGGATTAACAATTACAAATAAAACTTCAAATAAAGCTAAGGATAATTAACCTTTTAAATTTGAAAAGTAGAGGAATTGTCCAAGGAATACTAGTTAAATTCGATTAAGTTAAAAATTAGTAAAATTTTAAAGCGCTTGCCATAAAATGATTTTCATTTCCTTTTCATTTCGTCAACAAAATAAAAATGTAATTTTTCAAGTTTTTTAAATGTTTAAAATATCAATTTATTACAAGTTTTACTACATTTCGTGTAAAATTTATTATTTAGTTTTGTTTTTTACAATTGATAAAGCTTATAGAATGCTATTTTAAAAAGTTTCTGTAAGTTGGGTATTGAGAATAAATTTGCAGTATTAAAATGATTAAATTACGCTTTATTGCTAGTTATTAATTAATTTAATATTAGAACGTGTTAAATATTTTCATATATTTAATTAATTAAACAAAAACTGAAAGACGTCTAACATTGGCGCGTATTAAGTAAATAAGAGGCTTTAAAATGAGCATTGCGATCAAATTGGCTTGAATTCACGACCTTAAATCTTAACTACATGTTTAAATCGCGACCCTATCTAAAATTCTATCATTGATTTGATCTCATTGCAATGCTATTCCATTAATGAATACGAAATGTATTAATTATTTAATATTATATTTTAAAATTGTATTCCTATAAGCGTAACACGATGAAAAGTCTAATTTAATCTGTATCAGTTATCTTTGCATAGATCATAATATATAGTTAAATATCGCGAAAAAATAATTGTGAAATGGAAAATATTTGTGAGCATGTATTTGAACGTTATCGTACTATTTTAAATTATTAATTTTGTACTTTATGTTTTTTATCTTTAATTTTGTCATACACGAGAATAGAAAATGATTGTGAAATTTTTATGCGTAGCTTCAAAAAGGCAGATAGTTAGCTGAAGATGAGTGACAAGCAGGCTCCGCCCACTGGGGCTGCTTCTAAGCCAGTCAGCAAGCTAGCTCGGCCTAGTGGCCTTCCCCAGACTAAAACTACTGGCAAAGTGCCAGGTTTTATGTTTTGATTTTTGTTGATTCTTGTTTAAATATTTACCTTAACAGTTTGATATATTATTTCTACTAGATGTAATGGCGCTTTAATGAAGCCTTGTATCTATTAGTATTTAAATTTATAGAGATGGAATTTTAACATATAATAATGCTAGAAAATTGCCCGTCCAAGTACAGGGATTTGAGTTTATAAAATATTGTGACCTGACAGAATTGCCCAGTCAAAAGAGCCCTAACTCTTAATTCTTAGGGTTAAAGTTGGGGTTTGAAGCAAGGGTTAGTGCTAGGTTCTGGGTAAGTTTTGAGTTAGGGTTATTTAATAAATTGACGGAGCCATTTTGTCCGGTTAATGTATTCGGGGCCATTTTGTCAGAGTACCATACTATCTAGATATTTCAAGCTTGAAGCTGCTAGATTACATTGCGGTGTGTCCATTACATTGAGATGAGTGAGTACGTGTATGCGTACAATTTGGACAATTGCATATAAATACATTTTTATAACCTGATGTAAACTTTTTTGTCAGGGTGTTATTTTCTTAAGATGTGTTAAGTTTTAACTAGTTTATACGTAGTTCAAAGTCTGGAATCCAGTGCCTGTATTAAGTCAAATAAAATGATATACTAATGGTACATCAATTTTTTAAAGAAAAATATTTAATATTTATTATTAAGCTTTCATTTAAATTTACAAATAACTAGTGTATTAATAATAATAGTTCTTATTTATTACATCAGCTGCTGCTTCCACTAGTCAAACAGCTGCCAAGCCACCCACAGCAGCTGTCGAACAAAAATTTACTGACCGTCGACCACCATCTTCTGACCATAAACCAGCAGCTGACCACAAGCCACCAGCAGCTTTAGCTGCCGGCGTAGCGGAACAATACGCTAGTGAACTGCTCAAAAAAGCCACGGCAAAATCCTCCTCTTCCCTCACTCCTTCTGCACCTTTAGCCTCTTCCGTTACTCCTCCTACTTCCTCCGCAAATGCCTCTTTATCTAATTCAGAGGGTACAGAGGAACAGTTTGTGGTGGGCGATAGGGTTATAGTCGCCGGTTCAAAAGCCGGCGTGGTCGCATTTATCGGTGAGACGCAGTTTGCTCCTGGGTTTTGGGCGGGGGTGGTGCTAGATACAGCATCGGGGAAGAACGATGGAAGCGTGGGGGGGGTGAGATATTTCACGTGCGAACCGCTTTTTGGAGTTTTTGCAAAACAGGCAAAGTTGACGAGAGAAGAGAAAGTGATGTCATCGAATGCTGCTGGTTGGTTTAGTTTTGTTGGTTTTTTGTTTTCTTTTTGTTCTATTGGAAATTTGATATTGAATAAATTTATTTAAAATAAAATATATTAGAATTTTTTTATGAAAAGAATAAAAATTAACAAGTTGGTTTATTTAAATTTAAGTACCTGCACTGTTATTGGCTCCGCTTCTAAACTGACCATTGAGAATCTATTTTTAGATAATGATGTTATTAGCCGGTCTTCCGGCTTTCATTATTTAGGCATTTCATTTCTT
>JAQIXG010002854.1:0-16461 GCA_034700105.1 Oconnorella tubifera
CTCTCTCTCTCTCTCTCTCTCTCTCTTTCTCAATACATATCAATCAATAAAAACTGTCATTAGTTCATCATTGCGTCTTCGCATGATAAAGGCGCTCTGTAAAACGCGAATATAATTTACTCGAAAGAAACTGCAGCGCTAATAGTATGAATAGTGTGCCTCATATTTTAAGCCCCTCGTTTATACAGCATGTGTTCATTTTGCGCGGCAAATGCATAGTAAAATGAAAATATAGACGATGAATGAATTTTCATCATAGGCTTAAGTAAGCGTAAAATTGCTTTTAGGATCGAATAAAAAGCTTAACATTTATGGCTCATATGTGTCAATGATATTTTCAATAATTATTTAATTACAGGTTGGGAATTAATAATACAAGTTAATGCTTAGTTTAAGCGATAATGCAAATGAAATAGCGAATATTCGACTTTACGGATTTATAAGATTTTTATGCCTAATAATAATACCAGTAGCCTATTTTGAACTGTGATTGATTCGGCGATATTTGGTAAGCAAATTTTGATTTTTATAATATGTATATTTTGACACTAATTGATCTAGATTTTTTTATACTCGAAGGCTTTTATCTTGATAAAAGATTTAACTATAAAGATTAAATCTGATTGTTTTAATTTTAAAAATAAATTTATAGTACAAAATGAAATTTAGTTAAATTAAATTTATTTTGTCTTTTTAATTAAATACTAGTACATTCATTGAATGATAAATGATTAGGCCTATAGCCTATATTAAAAGATACTTTGAGATTGCTTGATCAGGGGCCCCGATTTTATTTCTATTTTAAATTCACTGAATTTTCATAAATTTATGGGTGAATTTTCAATTCATCCATAAATTTTATAAATGTTAGGGCGATGGGCATTTTATTCTGTAAAATAATAATACCTTTAGTTTATTAACTGCACGCTTTTTGGAAGGCGCTATTGTATTCACTTTGTCCGAATGTGTATGTATGTCTGTCCTACCCGATTTTCGCGAATTTTACAAAATAACTTAAATAATTTTGATTAAGGTATTAGATAAAAGTTGAGAAAAGAGGTTTCGAGTCTCGACCTTGACCAAAGGTCGTCCGAGGTCAAATTTTAGTTTTTAATGTTTTTCACTAATTTTGAAATATTTCTTCGAGAATGAAGATTAAGGAAAGTTACCTTAATTCAAATTTGGTTTTTTTTGCAAAATTTTAGGTTTCAACAAATATTCACCTGAACGGAAAAAACTTAAAGTTTTTTGTTTGCATAGATTCAGGTAGAAACATTTCAAAACTTTTAATATATAAGGACAAAATTTTGCATAAAAAACCAGTACAATTTCTTTTGCGGAAGTAAAAGCATCTAAAAAAGTGAAAATCCTAAACCCGGAAAAACTGTAGTACAAAACTGATCTATGCACGAGAAAATGCGCTGTATGTGACTCACTGCAGTGAGTACTGATCTATTTTTTGTTAAGTTAACGAAATTCAGGAAACCTGACGCCTAATTAACGTTTTTGTTTGTAAATGCAGTGTCAGATAGGCTAGATATTGTATTGAGTTTTGACTGACATTTCATAAGGCTATCATATTATTCTAATTAATTTTACATGTGTTTGCGCCTTCAGCTGTTTAGCACCTGCCGCCCTTTTTTTTACTTGAAAAAAATAAATATAGGGCTTTGTGATTTGTTGGTAATTGTGCTGTCAGTTGCTGTATACCTCAGTTGTTGTCTTGTTGTAACATATACTACAATATAAAGTAATCAAAAATGATGGAAAAAGTAAGAGTAGGCCTAACGTATTTTACAATTTTCTGATATTTTTCAGGCTAATGAAAATAAGTATTACAAGAGGACAAACGAGTCACTGCAAAATGGGTTCTTTCTAATAAATGTGAAAATAGGAGAAGCCTTTGTGTTTTGAAAATGAATATTTTTGTTATAATATGATTGGTCCACCCGTTATTAATGATAATTTTGCATGGAATTGACAGGTATACCTACTGAAAATAAAATAGACTCAATTAAGACTCCGTTTTAAATGCATTGAACCTAATTATTATTCATATTGCGGTTTAAGTTTTATAAATTTTATTACTTTTGTACTTGAATGCATAATTAATCAATTCTGGTCAAAAATTTAAAGAAAACGATGAGAATTGTGCCCAAGGACTTTAATGAAGACAGCTAACAAGACAGAATAATTTAATGAGACACGACAATATATACAGTAATATAACTTAGCGCATATATTTTAAATAGCATATTGTCTGTCTACTATAGCCGACATTAAACAAATAAATGTCTGACTGCATTTGTCGCAAAATATTGCATTTTTTAATTACCAATTTCTTTTATAAGACCGTTGCCCAAAAATGTCACCTTCAAAACGTTTTTACTATCGTGGTGTTGGAAATTATTTTGTACAATATAATGCAACGGTTTTTATAAAAATTATGTAGGCCTAATCTTTATTCGTTTACAATTTACTGCAATATTTAATTCAAGTAAATTATAAACGAAAATATAAAATTCTCTTGAAGTATTATAATAATAAGTCTCTACTTTTAAAAACTATCAAAATCAGTTAATTATGAGAAGATATGAATTAAAACGATCTTTAGTTTTTATGAATCTCACAATTTTTTTTATGCATCCGCTAAAACAGTTTGTCGCGTGTCTATTGTTGCTGAGATCTCTACGAAATAGCACAATAGCACAGCAGTATTGTTGAATTATTGATTTAGTGTGTTGCACCTAGTGCGGCAGATGTTCGAAGCCTGGTCCACTAAGTTTAAAGTTAGTTAACAGTCACGTGTGAGGGAAAACACGCGCGTTTTTTAATTACTCGCTCTTTGAAGTATAGGAATTGACTGTCTGCTAGCGCCTAGTGTCATAAATTTGTGAGTCTGAGTATGGATACTTTGTATCAAATAATAAAAACAATATTTGCCTCTTTACCTTATTTTGTCACTTTATCTCATTTATACAAATTAATTTAAACTGATTTCATAAAGTCAGATTCATTTAAATGATATGGAAAATTTGTAGCAAATTATATTTCATTGCTTATCGTTTTGACTTATTAATTATTACATACTATGATAAAAGCCAACGAAATTACGAAAAAATAAAAGTAGTATATTTGACCATTTTCTGACGATTTTTGGTCGATGAAAAAACGAATTGTTAACGTAATCGCATATTTTAAAATATCTATTTTGATACACCGAGTAGGCCTACGCGTATCGTGTTTATCTTGGGAAAGTTTCTAAGTTATATATCTCTAGTTATGTACGCATTCTATAATATGCATACACACTATACGTACAATAAAAAATGCACTCCGAGCGTATATATTTGTAACGAAGCATTTTTAGTTTATATATTATGTGTATATTGCTATGCTTATACGTATAAATTTTCTGACAGTACTAGTAACTGTGATACATGAAACAGTCATCATTTTGTAATGTTATATGATTCGCTTAAAAAGATTAATATTTCACTTATTTCTTGACATAGTTGTATTTTTCAACGTTTATTTATTTTCATGCTATTTTTATTGATTCTGTGGTTTGTTGAATTAAAACTATACTAAAACGTTGTTATATTAAACATTGATTTAAAGCATATTATAACTTACGGTAATATTTACGTCAACTTAGGTCAGTTGAACATAATATTTGTATGAAAAATAAACCGTCTGCATTATAAAAAGTAATCAAAAGCGCGATATTAATCCTAGATTTTCTCTTATCGATTTTTAATCGGAAATCATTGAGAAGCAACTGTTGACTACGCGCATACAATAATGATGATGATTGATAATAATATGATGAACTTGATTATGATGTCAATCATCATTGTCAACCGTATACTCATACTGCATTAGCATGCTTGAACTGTTTACTATCCCGTTATTCGATAAATAATGTTAATACATTTGGGTTAAGATATCAGATTATTAAAATGTCAATTTTTAAATGTATTCGTTGTATGATTGATTTGAGTTTCTCTTGCAATTAATCATCAATGTAAAGATTCAACTTTAGTTAAAGTTACATTGTTTAACTCGAATTAATTTCAGTAAACGAGATCAATAACTTAACTATTGATAAAGTTACATCACGTGATAACTCGAGTTAGAATGTATAACTTTAATGTAACGATGTATACCTTAACGTAAGATCATGTTAACTATAGTTAAAGCAAATTATTATAATTACATTTACAACAATATCTCATTTAAATATACAGTTAACGCTATATCGCATTAGCTATACCTTTATCTAAACATTGTCTCTATATTTATTTAAGATTTTTAATATTTACGGTTTTTTGCGAGTATTAAAACTTGATACAATTTCTGGTATTATTATGACGTCATAAAGTATCTAATCTCATTAGCGATCCATGAACCAAAATGACTGAAGGGTTCATTGCCTTTATCGATTGCTTGAATAGATTGAGGCAATCTTACTGACCGCCTTGTAATTATTAATTCAAAAGAGATCCCTTTGTCTAGAACAGGTGCTGAGTATGGCTTCATATTCAAGAAGGAGGGTTGTCGATATTAACTGTCAAGTTGCATATTTTAGTTAATTACATTATCAATTACTTTTTTAACAATGAACTGAAATAAAAAAATTAAAAAAGTTGATTCATTAATAGCGAATCAACATTTGATTTATTTGATTAACTTTATAAATCACTATTTCATCACTGCTTAACTGACATATGGATTTTTTTACCAATCTAGTGGGCTGGGGGGGAGGGAGGAGGTGGTTGGCGGCCTTAGGTTCATAATGATATTATTTTTAATGCGAATTTTTGATCATATATTAAGGCAGCAACCGCCCTTCTGGCCATATCTGCTGTATAAACCCTCAGTATTACCCTGGATCCTTCCAAATCAGGTTCGATCGTCTTCAAATGCATTCGGTCGCGTTCGATCTCTTTCGTAGCGTATGAACGAAACATACATTGAACATAATTTTAACATATGTTTTAAATAAAAGAGCCCGAGATTCGAACACTAGACCGAATAACCGGTTTTAAGAAAACTGAGCAAAATCCATTTTTGCCATCAAGTTTCGATAAAAATGAAGGAAATTTCTTGTGTTGCAACGTTGTGGGTAATATTTCGTGCTGTTAGAAATAAGATAGATTTTCGATCCCTTGAGAGTTTAGTAATAATAATAAAATGAATGGGTTGATCATTGATCAATAGCCTCCTTGCCAAAGGATACAATAACATAATGAATTCAGCGACGCTGCAAGTGCAAATTCGGAAAAATTTGCAAGGGGTAGGGGGGGGGCTAGTTTGAACACTTTTTTCTCTTAAGGAATTAGGAGTAACGAACCCACTCCCTGCTTCCAAAAATATTAACATACGCTAATTGCAAAATTATTAAAAATTAGCTGAAGCTATGAACGGAAAATTGAATGAATTCATATAAAGTAAAATCGTGCAAGTTTTGGAATTTATTTGACTGAGGGGGCCAAGGAGTCCTGGGAGGGGGGTGGATTGCTTCGGATCGAGCTACTCCTTTTTGAAGATAGAATATGATCTTTATCATCTTAAGCTCAAGAAGAATTATAAAATACGGAATCAAAGCATGAAGTGTTATTTCCTGATCTTTTTGTAACAAAATACTGGTATACTCTATAGTAAGAGAAATAAATATAAATTATTTCAAATTTCGTTTACGCAAACTAAATTTTATGTTTTGAAGTTTTACTAGATGCTAAATATTAAAAATTACAATGTTATAACAAAACTGATACTGTAACATTAGATAGAAAATATTATTTAAACTGCAACTGAAATATAATAATTATACTTTAATACATAACATTTAATAACATTGAGCGATAAAACAACATGCCTATTAGATATCATATTTTAGCAGTAACTGTGTTTTAGCATGATTATGGTATCCCTGAGACCTTCTGAACGCTCCAACACTTGTGGCTTAGTTTAAACATTGAGCAAAAGTGATGTCAACATAGTTGAAAATATGTATTAATTCTCCAAGAGCTCTCACGCTGCTATACTTAACCTTAGAAATATCGATTAAACTGTGTCTGGACTATTTCTATTTTGTGTAAATATGAAGATAATCTTCTCGTTGTAGTTGAAAACACAGATTATGCCAATGAAATGGCATATTTTTCATGAATAGATCCCCCAAAAACAATTGTAAGAGAGTTGCTGTGTATGTAATTTTAATTCAGTTTACACGTGTCGGATTAGGATTCGTGGCGCTACCAGGGCACAGTCCTGATAGCGCCACGGCCCCTGGATAAATTAAAACATAAAAATGACGTTAATAAGTAGAAAATTATCCATGTTTTGAAATTATTATTTTTTTTAGTAAACTGTAAAAACCAGACATATTCAAACGTAAACATCGTTGAACCGTTCAAACAGATGTTCACACAGAAGGAGGGGGTGGGGGGCATTATACCCCTTCTAACTCCTAACGCTAACTCTAGCCCCATATTTAATCATTTTCAGCGATATTTTGTTCACGATATTTTGTCCACAAAATTTTGTCCTCATACCGGTTTGTCCACGACAATTTGTCCGCGACATTTTGTCCGGCCACCTCTATATATGGATGATTAAGTTGTAAAATCTATTCCTCGGTATTTTGAAAATATTGAAGATTTTCGGTTAACTAAAAAAATTATTTTTCAGCCATCGCTTGCAATTGTTTGATCGTTGCGATTGTTGCCTACATCGTCGCGTCCCGCTTCTAATATTATTTTCAATTTATCACAAAACTGATAACTTCCTGTATAGCTTAAACTCTGAACAAGAGTCAAATGCGGTATCGTTTGATTTATAATACAATCATTTCAATTGAATGCACTGCAGTTTAATGAATTATGGATAAGAGAATGAATAATCAATGAAAATAAATCGTTTTTAGATGCGCACATTTTTTGCTTCAATATTCTCAATTTGTTTTTATTTTTTTATAATTAATTTAAGGTGTGTCGATACTTATTGCATATGCAGTATATAGTTCTACTGTTATAATTGTGATTCCACTAATACCTCGATAAGTATTAGTGTTGAGCATGTATTCATCTAAATTAATTCTCAATATAGAACAATCAACATTGTCATATAATATTATATAGTGGTTGCTTGTAACATTGATAATGTTTGTAACATTACAACATCAATCTATATAAGCCTAGGCTAACATTAGTATCATAGATAATAGAAATAGTACTTACCAAATTATGCAAAATTACGCACATTGCAGTGCACAAGGATCTACGCAATGTAAAAAAGTTAGTAATTTTACTCTAATTATAACAGTTGGTTTATGACTATAAAAATCTATTTTTTGTTTTGTATTTTCAGCTTCCAGGTCAGAGAAAGATGACAGCATGGATTAAATACAAAATTGACTTCTAAAAGAAAAATTTCCGATGATTTGTTAAATTGTTGCGTAAATTTTCAGAATTTTTTTTTCTAAAGTAATATCAAAAGTATTTTCAAAAATGTCATCAAAAGCATTATCAAGAATATCAATTAAATTCGAATTTGAGACAATTTTTCTATTATTGTTGCTAACTCCACCCACACTAGCCCAGTCCTCAGTCGATCAGCCTGGCAGCCTGTCGTACAGCGTAACAGAAGAACAGGCCAGCGGCATTGTCATTGGCAACGTCATGAATGACGCCATATCATTTCTTAACGTAACATCACTGGCTGATGTTAATCGAGTGACGTTTGTGCTGCTTAATAGCAGCCAGGCTGTTGCTGGGGCAACAGGGGCTACAGGGGGCGTGGCTAGATTTTTAATTAATGATCGTAGTGAGCTAGTTACGGCCAGCAGGCTAGACAGGGACGCTATTTGCCCGCGCCAGGTCACGTGTGTGGAGACGCTCTACGTAATGGCGCTACCGCAAAGAAAGTTTATTAAGGTCAGTTTAATATTTTATGGAAGATTGATATTATCTTGAACAAGTAACCAGAATGTTAAATATCGTTATCTAATTATTATTTCGAAATATATAATTAGACATTTTATAAGAAATGGAACTTATAAACTTCTACAAGGATAAAGTTATTACAATTTTTAATTCTCCCTCCGGGGGACACTCCCCCACCCAACTGAATATCTTGCCAGAAATATTGTTCAAAACCAGTGTTGCTGCAGCTTGAATGTCACTGAATTTTTTTGGACTTCCCTTTTTAGCGCATTTTCTCATATATGGGAAAAAAGGCGCTATTGTATTCACTTTGTTCGAATGTGTATGTATGTCTGTCCTACCTGATTTTCGCGAATTTTGCAAAATAACTTAAATAATTTTGATTAAGGTATTAGATAAAAGTTCAGAAAAGAGGTTTCGAGTCGCGATCTTGACCAAAGGTCGTCCGAGGTCAAATTTTAGTTTTTAATGTTTTTCACTAATTTAGAAATATTTCTTCGAGAATGAAAATTAAGGAAAGTTACATTAATTCAAATTTGGTTTTTTTTGCAAAATTTTAGGTTTCAACAAATATTCTACCTGAACGGAAAAAACTTAAAGTTTTTTGTTTGCATAGATTCAGGTAGAAACATTTCAAAACTTTTAATATATAAGGACAAAATTTTGCATAAAAAACCAGTACAATATTTTTTGCGGAAGTAAAAGCATCTAAAAAAGTGAAAATCCTAAAACCGGAAAAGTAAAGTGTAGAGTAGTATTTAAGTTTATTAGTTGAGTTTAGTTGATAAGTAATAAGATGGCTAGAAGTATATCAATATGATATACTAAGTGCAGTATAGTGTACTAATCGCAGTACAAAACTGATCTATGCACGAGAAAATGCGTTGTATGTGACTCACTGCAGTGAGTACTGATCTATTTTTTATACTTGTTTGTTTTTTCATTGAATATGAAATGAAATTGTTATTCACATACATAAATATCCAAAGCATTACAAACCGATTTATTTTCATGCAGTTTTGTATAGTTTATTAGCATATTCTAATTTTGATATTATAATAAATTCTTTTAGGATATTTGATATGATTTGATTAGATGACTGATTTAAGCCGCTTGTGAGGTTGTGGCTTTAGCTGAATATTTGTTGGCAATTGTTCCTGCGTTTATGTTTATTGTATATTAACTTGTATAGATGAATATATAACAGTCTGATACATCAGACTTATATATTCATCGACTGATATTGATATTTATTTACGATATTATCATGAAACTGGAAACTATTATTAAACAAATATCCAACTAAATTCACGCGCTGTACAATTGTATAATTGTATACTACTGCTGCGTCGTGCTCATACAATATGTATATTTCGTTATACTCTATTCCCATGCACTATTCTTATAGATATTTAGTTGCTACTAATCGATTTACAATCAATATTTTATCGCGGACAAGTTTTGTTTTTATCTTTAAATTTGCGTGAATTTATCAATAATCCAGGTATAATTACTAATCTCTGTTATTGAGTTCAAATTATACCATGTGTTTATAGATTATTTAAAATAGTTTATTTATCTAAATAATTATGTGTTTGAGTTTAATAAAAAAGAGTATCAAAGTGAAATTGGGTTAATTTGAAATGTGCTAAAATTGTTAAATTTCTAAGTCGAATGTATTTGTCGTTTGTTTTGCAAAGAAACGTTTTAAAAAGATGCACAAATTCAATACTGGTATACAGTTTTCTTTTAGTCCATGATTTTGTTCATAAAAGCTTCGAGCATGCATGACACATCAATGAGATACAATGTTAAATAATTTCAATATTTGTCTGTGTATATGGCGTCTAATTTTTATATGCATTTAGCTTAACAATATTAACGTGAAAAGGGAGATTGAGGCTCAGTAATCCACCCCCCCCCCACCAACCAGTCACATAAAAAAATTGAAATTACACTGCGCAATATAATATATTATGTAATAGTCAAATTTAGCTGAATTTTAATTTTTTAAGGAATCTACGACTTTCAATCGCTACTTTAAAAAAATTACTCTTCCTGCTATAGGCGTACTGCAAGTGTATTTTGTTATTAGACATATTTGATTTCATAAACACGAAAAACCAGTTGTTATATTTCTGCAATGATTCCTTGTTGAAAATTTTAAGCTAAGTAACAGCGTCGCCACATGTTCTTTTGGTTTTTAGTGATTTTTTACAGCAGAATTTTGATTTTTAGTGATTATCTAAAACTTTTTCTAGCAAAGTCAAAATCTCTATTCCATCATTTCAGCTACTAAATCTATAATTTTTCTTTTTTCATTCTAATGCTTTACTAATGTTGGCATATGATGCTTATATTGTGTTTACTTTTTGATCATTTTCTTCTATTTGAGAATAAAAATTCATATATAAATATTTTAATAATATACAGGTTCTTTTATTTTTTGTATGTTTTAGATTGAAATTACTATCAACGATATCAACGACAACTCCCCATATTTCGACCCCCCAAATTTCTCCGAGCACCTTCTCGAATCTCAATCCCTCGGCGAGCTCTTCCCCCTCCCTCTTGCTTCAGACATCGACTCCCCTCCCTTCAACGGAGTAATAACCTCCTACCGGCTCCTCCCCGACGATCAGTCCACCCCATTCCAGTTAAAAATACTCAAAGGTCTTGGCGGAATGCTGGATTTAAGACTGACTCTTGTCGCTCCCCTGGATCGTGAAAAGAATCCTCTCTATAGTTTAACCCTTGTGGCTTATGATGGCGGTATACCAGCGAGATCAGGCAGTTTGGCGATCACGTTGTTTATAGATGACGTAAATGATAATGGACCGGTGTTTGGCAAGGATGTTTATTTGGTTCGTGTTGCTGATAATTCTGAAGTTGGAACTTTGTTGGTTAAAGTTGTGGCAGTGGATCCAGATTCGGGTTAGTTGAAAAAATTAATTTTTAGCAGTGTTATATATTGTACAATTAAGTATAAAGTGCTGTAAAAATGAATTTGGTGTCTTCTTTATTTCTTAAAATTAATAATATTATATAGATATACTATAATTACATTAAATACATTATAAAATTCCATTGCTAGAATTTCTGTTTACAATACAGGCATTAATGCAAAAGTACAATACAAATTCGCGCAGCGCAGCCAAGCCGTTTATGGTAGTCAGTTTTCTATTGGTTCAGACACCGGGGAGATCCGCCTACTGAAGCCCCTAAGCCACGCCTCCATCCAGGGTTCTTATAACCTCTCGGTTGTGGCAACAGATGGGAGTCAGAATAACCTTCCTGCAACTGCAGCCTTGGTTGTGTCAGTCTACCATGTTAATACTATACCTCCCAACATAGTGATTGATTCTTTGAGTGCAGACGGACTGGCTATGGTACTTTTATGCTTATTTCTTGTATTATTTCTTTTATAATTTAGTGTATTGTATGCATATTTATTAGTTATTACTGGTTGCTTATTTATTTGATTACATTTTACTTGTTTGTTCATGTACGTGCTTACTTACTTACATACTTACTTTTGGTTATTAGTTTTGAACTAAATAACTTGATTGAGTGACTGATTAATTGCTTGAGTGCTTGTTGATTTACTATTCAATTAATTGATTAGTTCCTTGGGTCATTGATTGATTCATTGATTAATTGATTGAATGATTGAGTGCCATTGGTTTACTAACTGACTGACAACTTGAGTTATTGACTAACTGATTGGTTGATTGATTAATTGACTGATTAACTGATTGATTGCCAAACTAATTGAATAATTAATGATATGATTAAGTTATTGCTTGTTTGATTGATTGATTGATTGACTAATTGATTGATTGCCAGATATCTAAGTTCAGTCCACTGGACACGTTCATAGCCCACGTGAGAGTGGATGATCCAGATGGATATCCCGGAGGCTATGTGACTTGTTCTCTGAACACAGCAGACTTCAAACTTGTCTCTCTGTCTGGGCTTGATTATAAAATAGTTACTGCTAAGTAAGTATTTTAGAAAATAATAAATTACAATGAAATCAATCTGTAGTTCGATTGATAATAATTCTGTTTAGGAATCAGTGAGTAGTGAGTTCAAATCTCAGTCGGGATAGATTGAAAATATTAAAAAT
This sequence comes from Oconnorella tubifera, assembly GCA_034700105.1. NCBI lineage: Eukaryota > Metazoa > Annelida > Clitellata > Enchytraeida > Enchytraeidae > Oconnorella > Oconnorella tubifera. Next base: position 12,079 of record JAQIXG010002854.1, read on the forward strand.
GGTAGGATGCTTGAAATATAACGTAGTGCTATCGCTAGGCATATTTTTGACCTGCTGTTTCTTCAGATAAGAAATGTACTGAGTGTGATTTTAATTTATTTTTCTTGTTATATGCGTCGTTCCTTTGATCAGACGAGACGCACTGGTCATTTTGGTGATACATTACAAAAAAATGATACTATATAGGCCTTAATGTACTTTATGTAAACTTAATGTGTTTGTGTCACTTGTTAAAAATTAAACAAAAATACTATAACATAAATAAGAACAGTTTATGTTATTGGTCTATAATTAATCAACTAGTCATTAATTATTATCATTTGTGTTTTACTTTACTCATTCCATTTTGCCAACACATTTTACAGTAATAAAAATTCATACTCAGTAAGAAAAAAGTAAATTTTTAAAAGCTAAATGTTAGCTCTAGTTACTTTTTTCTTTATATTTACAATAAAGGTCATTCCAGAATACATCAACCTCAACTCGTATTGTAATTTTTATCACTTGCACTGATCCGGAACAACCGCCTTTGACCACTGCCCAAACTTTAACGTTAACCTTGACCGACTTAGCCGTCCAATCATTGACCTTCAGTCAGTCACTTTACCAGGTTACTATGACGACGGGTAATATCAATGGCGTTGCTATAGCAACGGTAGTTGTTGGAGATATCGATTCTTCAGTAAGGTTGGTTAAAAATTTGTTGCTTAGTATGGAGAATTTTGTATAGGTATGCCTAGCGTGTATTTTTGAGTTGTTTGTAAATGTAATGTTTTGTGACTTTTTCAATATATTAAACAATATATTTACAATAAAACTTAAATAAGCTAAGTTTAATATTGCTACATCATTTTTACTTACAGCTTTAATTAATAGCTATTATCTTCAAAGTCTATATTTATTTAGACTTTAAGCTTAACTTCATCTCAAAATTAGCTTAATTTTAACTTAATTTAACCATTAACTTTTACTTAGCTTACGTTTAAAATAGTTTAATGAATTATAATTGATTTCTTTCAGATACAGTTTTGGAAACGCTCCCTCTTCAAATCTTTTTACCATTAACCCAACTTCAGGCACCATAACCGCTACCCAGCTATTCACCCCTTTTCAACTAGGTATCTACAATCTCACCGTGATCGCAACCAAAAAAAATCAAACTGCTACAACCAGTGTTAAAATAACCATTACTACCCCTTCTACCTCCCCCCTATACTTTCAGAATGATACCTACACATTTATGGTAAGCAAAAATCAATCCCCTCTGCTCGAAATTGGCCGCGTAACCGCAATTTTTAAAATGTCCACATCCTCTGTGATTCAGTATGCTTTGTTAGATACTGACTCAAATTCTTCAAGATTTTTTACAATCGATTCAAATGGAGCGATACGATTGGCTGCTGGTTTTTCTCTCGCAAGCCAATCACAACGTGTTTACACTTTCGCTGTCTTGGTAACATCGCAGAATGCAATGACGTCATACGTAACGTCAGCGAATGTTGCGATTAATGTTAAAGATTCAAATGATGTAACATTGAGGATTATATTCCCATCCATTGGTAATAATACAGTTTTTGTTCCGTTTGATTTTCCTTCTGGGGGGGTTATTACAAGGGTACAAGCGGTGACGGGGGATTCGAATCAGGGGGAGCTGGTTTTTAGATTGATAATGGGGAATGGAGGTTTATTTGACGTGGTGGGAAATACAGGGGAAATTAAGCTGACGGGGGATTTAAGGGAGAGGGTCAATGAGACCTTTATAATAGCGGTGGGTGTGTCTGATGGAAAATTTGATACGTCAATCACTTTTCAGGTACTATTTCATTGGTTGATTAATTGTGTTGTGTATATTTTGGTAAGAAGGTCTGCATTCATATTAACATAATATATACTTGATTATTATTTACATTATAAATACAGGAACTTTTCATAGTTTTTGTATGCTTGGATGCTGAATTGTTTTAACTTAAATAGTTCAGAATAATTAATTTGAATAATTAACTCTAGTTTTTAGTTTATGTAACAATAAAATATGTTGTAGGCCTATATGTGAAAAATAACTAGTGACTGAAAACATTTGTGTTACTAAATCAAACGTTTAACTAAATTTAACTGAGTTAACGAAGCCATTAATTAGCACTAAGCCAAGATGATGTCACTACTATTTAGATCATCGTGATTGGTCAATCCTTTGCCGCCGGCTCTCTCAACCAATCACCGTCCATCTCTACTGACATGCGCGTTGTTATTCTAGCCTGCGTTTTATCAGCCGCGCTAGTTTTAACTTGTCTCATTTTGGCGGCAATTTTTATTGTCTGCCGCCGCAGAAAGAAAAAAAACAACACCCCCTCGACTGGATCTAGCCAGGTGTACTGGACCTCGGTGGAGCTGAGCGATGGAGGCGGGGCGGGATCGGCGAGCGAGGGAGAGGAGCGGGGAGGGGTTAGCGGGGACGACGAGGGTGAGTTTCGGTTTAGGTCCCAGATTGAAATATTGGAGGAGGCGAGAAGAAAAAGTATAGAAGCCATGATTCAACAAAACTATGAGGTATAGAGTATGTTTTTTCTATTATTTCTTAAGGAGAATATTTTAATTCTTAAATTTATAACTATATACATTTAAATGGGCCAGCTTAATAAGCCAATTTTTAAATATATAACTTACAGCTGTCAGATTACATACATATATCTTTCATTCACACAAAGTACAGAAGCAACAAGTTATCAAAAGATACTAGAAAATTGTCTAACTTTGTTAGACAATTTTGTGTAAAAAACAAACAAATCGTGGGGGTTGGTCCCTATGGGTCCTACTCGTTGCCCTTAAAGTATTGATATCAGCAGATTCTACAATCTTCTATTGTTTGCCGATTCTGATTTCGATCCTGTCTCAGACAAACATTGTCTTTGTTTATCATTCATTTAAGCAAAGACTTGATTCATTCTAATTTACATTCTGATCTTCGATCGCAAAATGAGTCGAATTGTGGTGTTTTAGATAGTGTAGACCCATTGTTAGATTGCACCCCCCTGTCGACAATAATATTGAATTAAAAATAATAATAAAAATATGGAAAAATTGGGTTAATGATAAAAATTAGTTATGAAAATTTTAGAATATCATTGGATTAATATGCTACATCAAATACCTAACTGATATTACAGGTATATCTTCTTTTAAAATCATATATTTTTATGTTAAGGTTATCTAAGTTTATGAAATTTAATTTTAAGAAACAAAATTTAAAAATTATAGGGAGTGTTATTTTATATCCTCAATTTTCTGTCTCCCCTCCCCCTCTCATCAAATAATTCTGATTGCGCCTTTTGTAATTTTCACATTGTGTCGAGTCAATCAATCAGACAGTTTGATAAAAAAAAACTTAGACTTTCATTATCTACTGAAACATGAGGCAGATGAGTAAATATTCCAGGCTGCAAATAATATATTATAGCGGGCAGATGCTTCTTATTTCTATTGTGAAAGTATCGCTGTCAATTATTTGACACCGAGTTTATAAAGCTTACAACTCAATTGCAAGTCAGTGCTTCAGCTGCTGCTGTATGTTTGCAAGACAAGAGTTTTTTAATCATTGAAACAATCTTGAACATTATATAGTGAATACAATTTAAGCAAGGTAAATAAAAGCTGCAAGTAAATTTAAATATTGCATTTATTTTGATCTGTCTTCATTTTCATTCCATTACGTGTCGATCAATTGAAAGTTAGAGATTTTAAATCCAAGTTCTTGATATTTTGAATCAAAAATTTCAAGGATAGATATTTCTATAAAATTTGAGTCTCTTGATATATTGTTTAACTTACTAATAACTTGTCATTATTGAAAAAACGCTTTTTCTCATTTAAAAAAAATTAAGATATACTTTACAAATCAGTGATTGTTTAATTGTATTATTATCTTTTCTGTATCAAGTATACAGTGGAGATAGAATTTTTATAAATCCTAACTTAGAAATACTTTTGAAACTCATTAACATTGCCTCAAAAGTTATAATTAATTAATATATAATGCTTTTAATTAAAGCTTTGTTTTATTAAATGCTTCAATTTCCTACTCGTCAGTTTAGTTATAAACTTAAAATTATTCGGTCGTTTTGAAACATTCTGGGGAATTGAACCCGTGCCACTGAACAAATTTTCTATTTGTACAACCCTTTTCTACTCGCACACTCATTCATTCACCCTCTCAGTCAATCTTGTCAATGACATATCAAGCAAACAATTCTTGATTCATTGGATTGATACTAGTCACGTGGCACGGAATGGTGGAAGAATTGATAAAGGGATATGAATTTAAATATATGTGTTGTTTTCAGATAGCGCCAGGCAGCCCAGCAGCCAGGATTGGGCTTCGAGCGGGGG